>JARSSU010047529.1:0-40407 GCA_029619165.1 Eurosta solidaginis
GATATATGCTAAGCGGAGCTGACAGAGCCCTGCAACACCCCGAACGGCAGCAATATATCCTTTTCTGCACCTGCCACCTGTCGACAGGTTGCGAAGCATGCGGTAACACCTGCACGCAACCAATGCCTCGGGCCGCTTGCGGCGGCCATTTGGCCATACCAGTACTAGCATCGATCATCACCTATTGGACAGTTCCCTACCCGTGCTTCGTGGGTCGCTTAAGCCCATAAGGTGGAAGGGTGGTGCAGGGTGTCCAAAATGGGTAGAACGAGGCATAACGTGTAGATGATGTTCCCAAGTAATGAAGGGTGGGACTGGCGGTATTCACGTAGATCCGTAATCAACAAAGCTGCCAGGGACACTGTAGTGGTGTTTTCAGGCGTTACTAGAGCAGTAGAAATACTTGGGAAATATCTTTAAACTGCAACCCGCGTAAATGTTTACATTAACACAAGCAGCAATTCAGACTCAGAGTCCCTCATCTACAAAGTGCTAAAGTGGTGAGCATATCCTGGAAAGAAAAGGGATAGGGATAAATATACGTCCATGTTGGGTCCCTGGGCATAGGATGGGAATGAAAAGTGAGGAGCTAGCTAAACAAGCGCATCGTCGAACTTGTATCGTAGACGTTCCATAAGATTGGTCGAGCTAACAAAAGAAAAGCGGGCACGTTTTCTTTTCTGCTAGTGCCTGCGTTCGCAAGTCTAAAGACTCCAGCTTTAGTGTGGCGGTGGCAGCAGCTATCAGCGATCTAGAAGCAGCGAAGTAGCATAGTATGCTGTTGCGTGAAAGGTGTTTCTATTTCGGTCGGTCGCAAGGCAACTTTTGTGGTAACGCTTTAGACTCATCCAGGCTTTTAATAGTTAACAAATTTAGCACTTTTACCCGATATATTAAGGATGGGAGTAACACCATCTAGAGGCGGGAGGCGGCATAGGGGAGGCGGCCTGTTAAGAGACGCGTAAGCAGCATTCTTTGTAAGTGATGATGCCATATGGTGGAAATATGTAGAATGTAATGCCGGCGTGGCATGCGTGGGCATGGGATATTGGCATACGCGAGCATGTAAATCTAAACGTAGTGAACTGATGCTTTGTGTATGCTGTATGGAGTAACACAGATGTATTCGTCATGTAATCACTACACTCGTATCGCACTACAGTAATTGAATTGATATGATGAGCGGAAATCAGGTCAACAGCGCAAATCAATTGCATGGCAAGGAAAAACAAAGCGACAAGACAAAGAAGGAAAGATCAAATGGAAAGTAAGGGAAAGTTGAGAAAATAAAGAAACGAAATGAAAGGAAAGGAAAGTAATGCGAAGGAAATATTAAGGAAAGGAAAGGAAAGGAAAGGAAAGAAGGGAAGGAAAGACAAAGGAAGAGAAAGAGCAGGAAAAGAAAGCGCAAGCAAATGAAGGAAAGTATCAACCTGGAACCCAACTGAAACCGGAACGCGAACATGACAGAAGCGAACCGCCTGATCGTAAACGGAGACGAACTGCAAAAAAGAACATAAACCCCAGAGAACACAAGGAAGGAGAGAAAGCCCGGAACCTAAACCGTTCGTGGTGATATCGGTTTGTTATGGATAAGTGTAGCGGTGTGTTATTGATGACGGTGTGTCCGACTATTTACCGTTTGTTATCTATCGCGTGTTATCTATTTGTTATAGAATTATTATATACAATTTGTTATCGATGACGATTGTCCATGAGACAGTTTCGACTTTTTTGTATCCAATTTGTCAATTTACCTGGGGTGGAAAAACGTCATACCAGGAAGTTGTGTTTAGATAACAAATACTGGCTGTTAAAGTAGTCGAAAATATACTCTACGAAATTCGTACGCTGTGTTTATTTATTTTCGGAGAAGTGCTACCCCACTGATGTGTTATTCATCTTGTGTTGCCGAGATAATCGACATGATATCGACTAAACCATTTTTACCCATAATCGAATCAAAACCACCACTCAAAGAGTACGTGATCAAAAACTACACAACCTTTTTTTTTTTATTTTATTTTTAAAACCCAAAAAAACAAAAAGACCCTTTGCTTATTCACCTCTCAACAAAAAAACTTACCTTCCCTAGCATTTAATTGCGAACAATTACCAGTCCCAATTACAACAAAGATAACAGATTAAAAAAAAAACCAAAAGTATAAAACCAGAATTTTACACACACCACAACAAAAACAAACCAACCCTATGATCAACCCTAACTGTCAAAAGCCTGCTCAAAAAACCAACCAACCACAACCCACAAAAACCCCACACAAACAAACAATGTTCTGGAAACATAATCAGAATCGTTGCAAAAAAGACCGTGCCAAGCACAACACAACACTTTTCACACCTAACAATCTGAAGATAAAAATGTGTTATAAATCAATGCTTTTATCCGAAAACTTACCTCATAGAAACCTAAACCGTCTTTCAAACTCGAAGGTTTTGATGAGAACAGATTATCCCAGATGGTAGTATTTGTATTTAAATTTATTTCATTTATTGAAAAGCGTATTATGTAGATTTTGCGACTTTAAATGTTATTTGCAGATTTAACTCGGGACAAAGACGACAGAACATAAAGAATTGACAGCATAAAAGTGATAGGAACAAATAGAAGAAAACTGAACAGAAAATTGAATTCGAAAATATAAATAGTACTTTGCGAAAATAACCCAGACAAATTTGATTTAACCAGCAATGCGATATTACTTGCACCACTCAACGACTTTTCCAAAGAGCGGAGTAACTGTCAAATAATGCGTAGAACATACAAACTGAGGACAAATGAGGGTACTTAGCACGTAACTCAACTAACGAAGCGAGCAGACAGGTCCTGTCATAGTACGTGCATAAAACCGCATAAAAGGTGTATGTGAACACTACATACATACATACTTGCACACATCGAAATTGAGTAAACATACATACAGCGTACATATGGGCGAGCATAATGGGGTATGCGTTGTATTGCCACTTTGTGGCGTCGTTTCCGTGACATACAAACCGACAAAAGCAAAGATCAGTGGCGAATGCGTTGAACAAACATGAGTGGCAACAAAGAAGTCGTAAATAACCCTAATGTGATGGAGGTGTGACAAAAGTATTAGATAATTAAAATAAATATAATAATGTAGGCGCGATTAAAACCTCCGAGAGATCTAGGCCGAGCTCTCTTCCAATTTGCGTCGTGCTCCTCTGATTGTCCCTACAAATCTGCCGGCGGGACCTACATGATTTTATGTCCGACTCCGAACGGCATCTGCAAGGCAGATGAGTTTTCACTGAGAGCTTTCATGTGCAGAATGACACCCGGGAGCGCTTGCCAACACTGCGAGGGGCGACGCCGCTTAGAAAATGTTCTTCTAATTGAAAACCTATATTTCTAAAATTTTTGATTTTGCTTTGCCCGGGGTTTGACCCAGGGCATCCGTGTGGTATGCGAGCACGCTACCTCACACCACGGTGGCCGCCAGATAGATTAATTATACTACGCAAGATAATTATACATAAGTAAAACAGAAAAAATTGATTTTTATTAAGCCGGCTTGAGTTACTTTTAAATGATTTTTAGATGAAATATAAAAAAGCATAAGGAATATGATGAACTTTTTAAATGGCTAGAGGGAATTTCTATATAGGTTGACGTTCACGCTGTGTGAGCTCAGCCTCGCTATTAGGCATGTACAGATTGTCCGAGAGGTGAGTTTTTTGTCACATTGGGCTTGAAATGAGGTACCATTTTAGCGCATCCTCAGAATCTTTTGGGGTGGTCGGAAATAGGTCTGACTGATACGCCGTTGCATAAACTCTTTAGATAAAATCTGGGTGCCCGAGTAGGGACATCAGCAGGACAATACATGTAACACATGGGCATCGGACATGGCTGTTCGCAGGACTCTATTATAGTTACGTACAGCTGTGAGTCGAGCATGGACTTAGGCGAATAAGGGCTATATATATTGCAGCTACAATGCTAGCATTGATGTTCTCGCGAAAATCGAGGATAGAAGATAGATTCAACATGTGCGTTAATGGGGCTTTCCCTTGAATTTCGACGCCCCATTCATAGCTAGCATCAAAGCTACCAATTACATGTCCTACGGATTGGAGCCATAATATAAGTCGTGCTCGGGCGACTATAACGCTATGCGTTCGAAATACATGTACCAAATCGGTTGCGTTGAGTGAAGAGATAAGCGCATGCCTTCCAGTGTTTTAGATGTACGAAACGATTCGAGGACTTAACATCGACTCGGATCACTATCTCGTCGGAGCCAATATGCACACGCGCTCGCCTCTGCGCAGCTTAAACTAAAAAACAAACAGCACAAGTATAGGTTATACAACGAAAGGTTGAAATCGCAACAGACTACCAATGCTTTCGCAACTCCAATTACGCTCAACCTTTGAAAAGTTCTTATTTCGAGTTTCCAGAATTTTGTTGCTATACAAAGAAATTCTCTCTTTTTGTTGAGATGCAATGACTTGCAACGCGGCTCTATGTGTCTCATGTTTATTGTGTTGTACTAACGCATGCTGTATTAGTTGTCGGTAGTTCGGAATACGGAGAAATAAACATCTATATATGGTCCCTGGGCATATGGACTAGTATTGGAATTAAAAAGCGGATTAGCTAGCTAATCAGGGCTCATCGCTTAAACGTAAATGTTCCAATCAGATTGGGCGACATCGATAATTTTGTTTGTGTCTCTATTTTAAGTTTAAGTCTTAAGGGCCCATTACTGATACTTAGCATAGACTTGACTTGACTTGGCGTAAACTTGGCAACTTAGCCACGATTATACTCCACTTAGCGCATACAATCTGGCATCATAATCAATAAATGTCAATTTGTATGACAAAATGTCAAAATGAAATGGAAAACCAACAAATGGCATCTCAAAATGTAAACGTCACTTATAACTTACATAGAAAATCAAAATTCAACAGACTTCTAGGTCAAGTTAAGTGTTGCTAAATTTTTAGTAATCAGTAACATGCAATGTTCATTTAACAGAACTGTAAGTGACAGTTCTCAAGTCAAGTCAAGTCTATGCTAAGTATCAGTAATGGGCCCTTTATTGTTTGAATATATCACATGTTCAGTTTCACAAATACCTTCAGTGAAATTTGAGTAGCACAACTTTTGCTAGAAAATGAGTCATCAAATGCTTTTATCTTCTTAACGTTTACTGCGTCACCCTCCCCTTGTACATCGTTAAAAAAAACACAAAACAAGCAAACAGCACCCTCATGGCACACAAAAAGTGACGTATACAACAAAATGTTGATTGATTCAAATGGACAGTGCTGCGCACATCAATTGTGATGAATTTTAATGTCTCAGCAAAAATTTTTAGCGCGTGCAATTTTGGACATACATCCCCCACCCACCTCTCATACTATGGTAATTCCGATATTGCAGACAACTTTTATGCATGTCTAGCAATTTGGCGCGTCAATTTGACTGGAGGGGGTGCTTTTCATACATCGAGATACATAAACATTAATGCGTCGTTAAAGCAAAATATGCGTACAGTAAATGTGTATTTATGTGTGAACATGCATAAGTACAGGAAAAAGGTCGACAAGTGCGCTTGAACTGGGCAACAGTAAACAGACAAGTATGATGATGACACAATAACCTTCCCCCATTGCGTTAACCAATTCTCCAAATTTTGATTCAAAATAAAAGTGCAAAAGTTTGACATAGTAGCAGGAGTATTCCAGCAACAACAACAAGTTGCATTATTTCCGCCCAAGCGATTATTCAACGAAAGAAATATACTCAAGGCGGTCGATGTCTCACACGGAGTCTGCAATGCTTTGCTCTTTATGTATTTACACAGTGTGTCTTAAAAGTGGTACACAACACCAAATATGTTATTTGGTATTATTTCCCGATACCTATTTTAGTTCGTGTGAGCTTTCAAAGTTGGAATCTGAAATCTATATATTCTTCAAAATCTTATAAAATAAATCGCTAAATGACGTTGAGCCCCCATCACTTCACACAGAATTCTCCGATTCAAAACTGTTTTTTGCGTTTGAAAGCTTAGCTAAGTGTACTGGAAATTTTCAATAAAATTTTAAGGTATATGTTATAGGGCGTCGCAAATTACTAAAATGTAGTAAAAAATTATAAAAATTATTATTAAATAGGTTACTCAAAAACGGATGGCTCGATTTTAATATTTCTTCTTTGAAGTTAAACTTTGAAATGTTTACCTTCGCTCTGCATACAAAAATATTCCGTTCTAATATGAGCAAAATTGTTTATACAAAAGTAACAATTTTTTCTAAAACAAGAAGGAAGGCTAAGTTCGGATGTAACCGACCATCACATACTCAGCTGCCAAATTACAGCTTCCAAAACTTTTAAATTACCTTCTTTTAAAACTGGACGGTGCCACGCCCATTGTCCAAAATTTTAATAATCTTCTATTATGCGTCATAAGGTCAACCCACCTACCAAGTTTCTTCGCTTTATCCGTCTTTGGTAATGAATTATCGCACTTTTTTCGGTTTTTCGAAATTTTCGATATCGAAAAAGTGGACGTGGTTATAGCCTGATTTCGTTCATTTTAAATAGCGATCTGAGATGAGTGCCCAGGAACTTACATGTCGTCACTTATCGTTATCGACGGACGGACGGACATGGATAAATGAATTTCTTTTTTTGCCCAGACAACTTTGATATATAGAAGTCTATATCTATCTCGATTAGTTTATGCCGTTACGGGATACCGTTATGCGAACAAAATTAATATAATCTGTGAACTCTGCTCAGCTGAGTATAAAAATGCGGTTCGTGTGTTTGTTCGGCGTGAACTGTACGAGCATACTTGCTTTGAGTGGGACATTCACCACACCACATAAATTCTTGTTGAATTATCGAATGGTGAAAAAAGCCAGCATTTGTTAGCGTTATTTAACTTCGGGAGTTTATAGGTATTGTAACGAATTTAGGGAAATTCCGCTTATTCCAAACTTTCTGCTAACGTTGGAATCGCTAAACCAATATCCAATAATGCAAAATGGTCTTTATTAGACTACTTTAAGGTACTTCACAATAACACTTATACTTCACAATTAATTGCGTGTTTAACTCAAACTGATTGCTGACTACTCGGCTTGTGCTGCTTTTATACTCTCTGTTGCCTTGTCCGCATATTTCACAAATGTCTAGACGTTTCTCCTTCTAGAATCTACTACTTGGTTACCAGCTATATGCTTGTGTATTTGTAGTTTATAGCCTCTCGCATAGCCATATATGTGTGTATATGTGAGTACTACTTCGGCTGATGATTACATGTGTTTGCGAGTATCTCTTCGCTGCCTTGTTCGTACATATGTGTGTAAATGATGATGGTTTGTTTACGTACCAAGAGTCGCAGCTTGCTTTATTGTTGTTGTGCCTTTATTTAATAACCGCTTAGTGGTATGAGTATCACTTAGTGATGGTTGTATGCGTGTATTTTTATTTCATATCAGCTTAACTCTTGAAAAATACTCTTTCGTCAAAGTTTAAAACATTCCGTTAAAATTCTTTAACAAAAACTGTATTTTTTGGTATGTTTGTATGTAAATGCTAATGTTCGTGCACAAAGGGGATTTAATATATCTATCCCCATACATGTAAAGAAGGAGGTACATATATTTGTATGCATCTATGGACTCCGAAATCAGCCCGCCGATTTTATTCAAATTTGCAGAGTCGCTTCACAGCAACCTGAAGAGTCTTCCTGTGAAGTTTCTTATCGGGAAGTGATCCAGGGACCCATCTATTCGAAAAAATTTAATTCATGGTTTGATTTGCCTGAAATTGGTATTTACGTAGGCCTTTGCCTATATCAGTAATCAGGAAATCATGGAATGACTGGGACTGAACTGTAACTGGAACTGAGACTCGGAATAAAGGATGGAGAACATTAGGAAGAACTTAAGGGAAGAGAAAAAGGGACGGAGAAAGAGACTGAGAAAGGGATAAATTTAAACGAAGATAGAGAGATAGGGATAAACAGAAAGAAATGAGGGAAAATACCGAAAGGGAGAAAGAGACAAGGGAAGGAGAAAGGCAGAAGGGGGAGTGAATAAAAAGATAAGAAAAAAAGGGGTAGGGGGAGATTAAGACGTAAAAACTTTTTAAAATTACGCAGAAAGATCAAAGTTAGGGTGGAAAAACGTCTGCCGACTCTCCTTGCACGATTTATAAGAATAAGCCAACGGAGCCAATTTGATAGACAAATCTTAGCCAGAGTTTCTAGATTAGCAACAACCTTCACCTACCCGATTTCCTAAACTTGTCTCTTAGTAAAAGGATAAGAAAAAGGGGGACGGAGACTAAGAGGTAAATACTTCTTAAAACTTACATAGAAAGACCAAAGTTAGGGCGGAACAACAGGTGATGGGTCTGCTTGCAAGATTTATAAGAATTAGCCTATGGAGCCAATTTAATAGACAAATGTTAGCACCAGTTTCTAGATTAGAAATAACCTTCACCTACCCGATTTGATAAACTTGTCTCTTAGTAAAAGGATAAGAAAAAGGGGGAGGGAGATTAGAGGTAAAGACTTCTTAAAACTTACATAGAAATACCAAAGTTAGGGCGGAACAATATCTGATGGGTCTGCTTGCAAAATTTATAAGAATTAGCCCACCGGGCCAATTTGATAGACAAATCTTAGCCCGAGTTTCTAGATTAGAAACAACCTTCACCTACCCGATTTGCTAAACTTGTCTCTTAGTAAAAGGATAAGAGATTAAGAGGTAAAGACTTCTTAAAACTTACATAGAAAGACCAAAGTTAGGGCGGAACAACATGTGATAGGTCTGCTTGCAAGAATTATAAGAATTAGCCTACGGAGCCAATTTGATAAACAAATCTTAGCCCGAGTTTCTAGATTAGAAACAACCTTCACCTACCCGATTTGCTAAACTTGTTTCTTAATTTTCAACTAGCATCTTTCTTATGCATTTTTGAGTTTAGTTGTCCATTTCTTAAGTTCATTGTATGTTACATCCCCTATGTCTTAACATTTTCTTGCCATCCCCTATAATTGAAGCAGTTTTGTTATTTTGCTTTATCGCAATTTTCGCATTTCCGCACGAATCAATTTTATTAGCGTTTCGTAAGTATTATTTCCTATTGGATTTCAGCCAGTTAAGTTTTGGATTAATAAAATTTTCATAAATTTTACACATTTCTTTATGTTGGGTGCATATATTTATTCTCATAAATAAGTTGGCGCAAACTAAGGAAATAAACGAAACGAATGAGTCATACGAAAACTTTCACTTTTCGTTTGGTTATTTGGTATTCTACAAAAAATAAAAATAAAAACATCTAACGAAATAGAAGAAAATATTATGCACATTCAATTATTTTCAACTGTCTAAAATATCTAGCAGTGCGAAATAAATTTGACATATTCTTGAAATTCACAGAAATGCGGTCATTAACATGGCGTCTAGTCGAAAGTAATACACCTGCGTTTAAAACGATAGCAGTAAAAAATATTTGCATATTTAATTAGTTTTATTTTTTTTATTATTATTTTTTTTTGGAAAAGTAGGTGGAGCCACGCCCGCTATTAGAAGAAATTGAAATTTGCTTTATTTCCGCAATTATTTGAAAAAGGTATCCAAAATATATTATAGAGAGCCATATATGATTGAGGGTGCAGTGGGAGTGGGAGTTGGAGTGGAAGTGAGAGTTGGAGTGGAAGTGAGAGTCGGAGTGGGAGGGTGAGTGGGGGAGCGAGTGGGAGTATGATTTAGCGTTGGAGTGAAAGTGAAAGGGAGAGCTTGAGTGAAAGTGAGAGTTCGGGTGCGAAAATAGGATAGAGAGAGAAGAAAGGAGGCAAGGCTCACTTTTGATTTTGAAATTGTAACAGACCGATATCTGTACATGAAGATATAAAAGAAAAATTGATGTCAGGGGTCATTATAAGAGCACCTGAGTTCTAATCAACAGTTTTTAAAAATTTTGTCTGTCCGTCTGTCTGTATGTTTGACCGCGCATCACTCAAAAAGCACTGCACAGAATTTAATGCGACTTTCGCCGTTATAAAATTAGAGCTCTAACTTAAAGTTTAGGGCACATTTTAATGCGGTAGGTCACTAGGGTCTGGACCACAAAATATGGTCCGGGTAACCCTGGAAAGCTCCTGACGAAGACTTAAAAAAAGTGTAACGCTGATTTGGATATCTCAACCCTTTTCCGAGATATAGATGAAAAAGTGGATCAGGGGTACTCCTGGATGTATTTTCATCAAATAGGTAACGATTCGTTATTACTCAGCTTGCACTGCTTTTATACTCTCGGTTTCCTCATTCACCCGTTTCTCCTAAAGTCTACTAATTTCGCGAACAGTTGTAGCTCATGCTTGGTAAGTTACCAGCTATATACATGTATATCTGTAGTCCACGCCTCTCCCATAGCCATATGCGTGTGTATGTGTGAGTAACGACTTCGGCTGATGACTACATATTTGTGTGTGTGAGATATCCTTTCGTCGCCTTCTACATAATATTGGCTGCTTTATTGTTCTTGTACATTTATTAGTATCAGCTTAGTGATGCTAATATTCGTCACAATATCTTACTTCCTTCAAAAAAGATTCACATAAATGTGGGGTAACCCTGGAATGTGTTTTCACAATATGTGCCTATATATATCGAAAGATATGAGGAATTACTTTGCATTGGGTTGTTTTCAGTACAATGTTCTAATTAATAATTAATAAAATAATAAAATCAATGCAATATATCTTCGAGGAGACTTAGGCGGATCTTCTCTTCCAATTTGCGTCTTACATCTTTTAATTTATTCTACAAATCGACTGAAGGAGACGAAAATGAATTTTTGTTGAGAAGCTTTTCATGGCAGAAATACATTCGGGAGTGTTTGCCAAAACACTGCCGGAGGGTCGACTGCCTTTTTAGAAACAACTTTTTCTAAAGTGTTTGATGTAGCTTCTTCCGGGAATTGAACCCAGGATCTTCGATACGTTGAGCGAGCACACTGTAGTGACGCAATCTTTTTTTTTGTGTATTTGGTTCTCAACTTTATCTGCAAACATTAAATGATGAGACTTTATTTGAATTCCTCGCATAAGAAGTGGCGGGCATTAGCTAGTTCTTAATACAATTTGGAAAATCCCGAGTTTTAAATTTTTTTCGAAAGGTTTTTCGAAATCGCTTAACATTGCTTTCGGTTCACAATTTCTTAAAGTCTTTTAAAATAAATGAATATAAAGAAATGAGAAAATAACATACAGTTTGCAAATAATGTTTGCTGCTGTTTTTTACTCGTAGGTGTAAATAGTATACCATCATTCATATCTTTCACAATCAGCCCAATTCTAAATAAAAATTCCTTGTGAGTTTTTTCACTTCTCCCTTTCCTCCTATTCTGAACAATGTTCGAAAAAGCGGAAACCGGTTATGGGAGAAAAGTAGGTATTAGTAATGTCGAGGGAGAGGGAGATTTCTCTGCCATTTCATAGGAGTTTTTTCACTAGTTAAATTAAAGGGAATGCATCAAAATAGTTAAAGGAAATTGGTTCTTTTAATAAAGAACACTTATTTGTACAAATTTGTGCTAAAATATGTATGTACATTCTACCACAATATTCTCACTGTTAATACAACAACAACTACAACCACAATATTCTTATTTTGAGTCGAAAAGTATATCATAAGCAACGGTAGAGCTCTTGGTATACATATTTGATGGAGCCATTCAGAATTGCTCAAGGATTTTTTAATAAGGCTTAAATAGATTTTGGCATATGACGAAGAACGAATTCAACTCAACTTGGCCGCCAGAAAATTGCTTTGCTGAATGAAAGCAGGCAACTCCGGCAGATTTGTGCTATGCGGCCGTCTTCTTATGTTCCGCTGTTGATGTTGCTGTGGCACCAATTCATACTCATTCAGTGAATACCACATGAAATGCAATAAATACTGTGCATTGTTTATATTTTATTTCTTAATTTCCAACAAATTTGCAACAATAATTAAACTTTTCAATTTTTTAAACAAAATAAGAAATGTGCAACGAAATTTCAATTGACAAAACAGCTGACTTCGAAAATTCGAAATTCCTATTCCCCAATTATGTTCTCCCTAGAAGAATAGAATTGCAGGAATTTTTCCGCGGGAATAAAAAAATCCGCGAGAACAAAATCCGCGAGAATATTTAGAATTGGTCTGAATATTTCAGTATATGTTAATTCAAACGATTTTAGGAAAAAATATGTTCATTTTTGCACATAAAGGGTTCTGATATCGTTCTGATACCATCCCAATATATGTAGTCCCAAAAAATCGTTTGAAACACGCTTCGAAAAAGGCCGAAATGGTACCGAAATATTCGCAAACGGCAATCCCAAAATAGATCCGAGCTGAAGATGCAGACGTTCCGTTCCAGTAACAGTACTGAATCAAAGTCACACCAAAACGATCTTACAAAAGTACGAAACTGTTTCGAACAGACGCCAACTGATTTTTTTAGGGTCATCCAAACATCATTCTGGAAATATCCTAAATTAGTCTCATAGAAATCCATATCCAGCAGCCAATACGAAAATAGCAATGGCTCTTTTCATCAAATTCTGTCAACTATATTCTTCTTTTTATTTACGATAATTGAAGAAAAAAAATGGATGAATTTTGTAACTGAAACTATGCAAATTAAATTCAAAACCTTTTTAAAAAAAAATTTCGAAAACCTCGAAATTTGTATATAAAAATTTTTGAATATTTTTGATTATGCATTTTTGTAGCACAATTAATTTTAGTTTAATAAAGAACAAAATATAGATCTCTCAAAATTTGCATTGATTTTTGACAATTCTTTATTTATTTTGACAGGTTTCTTCAGATTCTTTCCAAATAAAAAATAAGCTATGCATTCCTATGGAAGAAAGTATAAGACACTCTTCGGAAAAAAATTCTAAAAATCAATTCGAAATTTGGTAGACCTATGAAAAAAAAATTTCTAAGGTTTTTTTCGAAGAGTACAAAAACAAGTTAGAAAATGTCTATAACTTTTCACAAATTTTTTCAAAAATGTTTTGTATATTGCTTTGCATAGTTTCAGTTAAAAAATCGAAGTTGTTTTTAAATTATCGAAAAAAAATATTTAAAAATGTAAGTTACAAAATTTGATAAAAATTGGCACTGCTATTTTCGTGCTCGCCGCTGCATTTAAAATATTGTGAAAAATATAATTTTGCTCTATACTGACTTTCAGACACTGTAAACTGGAGGATAGCAAAGGAGATAGCAAAATCATGCATTTGTAGTTAAAAGTATAAAGAGGGATATGCTTAGAAAAAACTATTATGCTAATAAATGAATGAAAAATTACTCGTAAACTAGAACCATATTTCATTCGGTATCACGGACAATTATCTAAATTTTTATATTCAGTATGATAACCGTTTCACTAGCGGTTGGCACGCTTTTAGGGTGTATTGTCGTAAAGGAAATCTAACAGCTGTTGTCAGCTGCCAGTGGCATTCTAATACTTGCTACTACTTATGGCCGCTTCACAATGAACTTTTTCATATAGATGCTTTCAACGCAATCTTATGCATGATGAGTAGGTTAGGTTAGGTTGAACTGGCCGGTCCATGAGGACCTCACATAGACTGATTGAGTCCGTAGTGTTACCAGAAATTTGTTTTAACGACCAAACTGAAAAACCCTATCAAAAACCAGGACCTATGTTATAAAATAATTCCGTCCTCTTGGCAAATACTAGAAGCTTCCTAGGACTTAAGCCACTTGCTGCTTCTAGATCTGACAGCTGTATCACTCCTAATAGCTGGAGTCTTAGACTGGCAAGTGCAGGGCACGAGCACAGAACGTGCTCGATCGTTTCCTCCTCACAACCCGCACTTCCTACATCTGCTATAACTGACCAAGCCTAATTTAAAGGCATGTGACGCCAGAAGGCAGTGTCCAGTTCGAATACCCGTCATCAGTCTACAGTCCTCTCTTTTTAATGATAGAAGCAACTTTGTTAGTCTAAGGTTGTAAGACCTACACATAATGTTCGACACTTTACAGCCCGGCGCTTGAACCTACGCCTTTCCCGCTTGGTCAATCATGTGCACCTCTCGCCTTCGCTTAATCTCGCTCAGTCTAATTGGGCGTCTACGAAGCAAGCTTCAAGGGATGTGCCATTTTTAGCTAGTTCGTCCGTTTTTTCATTCCCATCTATTCCCATATGCCCTGGGACCCAATAAAGATGTATGCTTCTCCCTGTCCCGATTCTCTCCAGAGACTGCTCACACTCTAACACGCATTTAGATGCTGTGCTATGTGAGATTATTGCCTTAATTGCTGCTTGACTGTCAATATAAAAGTTAAGCCGATTGCAGCTTGGGCTATTTTCTTCCAGGGTTTCTATTGTTTTGGTTACGGCTAATATTTTCGCTTGGAAAACGCTACAGTAATCCGGCAGCCTGTAGGATCTGCTTATTTCCGGATCAGCACAGTATACCGCTGACCCTATTCCTTCAACTACTTTGGAACCATCTGTGTACACATGTATCGCCTCGTCCGCCATATGCGCACCCTTGCGCCAACCGTCCACCTCTATTGTGGCCTTAAGATCTCCCTCGAAGCGCAGATAGGGAATCAGGTAGTCTGTCCGTCTTATGATTGATGACGCTATACTACTATGACCATATGGTCGGCGCTCAAGCTGCCTCGAGGCACCGAGCCTGGTTGCGGTTGTTAATGCTATGTTCTTTGCTACCAGGTCTACAGGTGGAATGTGCAGAATGGCATACAGTGCAGCCGTCGGGGTGGTTTTCAGGGCTCCCGTAATGCTAAGCATCGATAGTCTGCATACCCCCCCCCCTAATTTTTTTGAGTTATGTTGTTTTTTGTGCGGCTTTCCACCAAACAAGAACCCCATAGTATAGAATAGGGCTTACAATCGCTGTAAAAACCCAATGAGAAAGAGAGGGCGATAAGCCCCACGTAAACCCCAGCATTCTTATACATGCATAGAGTGCCGTTGAGGCCTTCTTCACCCTCTCCTCCACGTTGAGCTTCCATGACAGCTTACTGTCTGGGATGATTCCTAGATATTTTGGGCAAGGTTTCTCCTGTAAGGTCACTCCTCCTAACTGCATGATGAGTAGCTTGCATGTATTGTTTTGGAGACACTAGCGCCATCTGACATACAAAAGTTGGCAATCTTTAGCTTTTGCTGCATGTAAAGCATAAGAAGAAGGAAAACAACAAACAATTTACATATGTAATGTATTCAAGTTTGAACTTGTACGAGAGTATAAGTTTTTGTGCAGATCCCTTAAAAAATTTGCTACTAGCGCGTAGTATTTAAATTTCAATCATTCATTTTCTCACTCACTATTAACGAATTGCCATTGGCTTTGATTTATTATTATTATTAATTAATCACCTAATTTCGAAATTAATGCATACATATTTGGTCATGAATAACGCATGCAAAACTTTCGCAATTGTTCAAAGTTAACTGCGATGTATGCAAGAGATTAAAAGACAACTGACGAAACATGATCATGTTTCGTATTGTAACGCATTTAGGGAAATTCCGCTTATTCCAAACCTGCTAACGTTCGAATAGCTAGACTGTTGAATAAATAACTCCAATATTCAATAATGCAAAATGGTCATTATTAAAGTACTTCACAATAACACTTATACTTCACAACTAATAGCGTGCT
The DNA here is from genome assembly GCA_029619165.1 of Eurosta solidaginis. NCBI lineage: Eukaryota > Metazoa > Arthropoda > Insecta > Diptera > Tephritidae > Eurosta > Eurosta solidaginis. The sequence continues at coordinate 15,747 of JARSSU010047529.1, forward strand.
TAAATGAAAACTGATTAGTCATGCCTCAGTTTACGCTGCTTTTATACTCTCAGTTTCCTCGTTCACACATTTCTCCTAAGGTCTAGTAATTTCGTGAACATGCTTGGTTATCAGCCATATAGATGTATATTTGTAGTTTGTAGCTATATGCGTGTTTGTATGTGAGTACTACATCGGCTGATGATGACATGCATTTGTGAGTATCTCTGCGCTGCCTTGTATGCATGTTTGTAAATGATGATTGATTTGTTTAGGTACATACGAGTGGCAGCTTGCTTTATTGTTGTTGTGCCTTTATTCAATAACCTTAGTGATGTGAGTATCACCTTAGTGATGCTAATATTCGTCACAGTATTTTCGAAATCTGGTGCTGAACTTAAAAACATTTTTAAAAATCTATACGAGATTTTAGCAGAGATGTAAAAGAATACATTATTTTGCGAATAATTATTCACTTGATTTTTTATAAAATAAATGCAGCCAATTTTTGAATTCTATTCTAATTCAATGACTGAATGAGAAGTCATTTGGAAGTCAATTGAAGTCACTTGAATATTGGAACGATTTTCGGTCATCCATTGTTAAATTGGATTTCAAGACAAGCCGGTTTCGGCTTTGTGCCATCATCAAGGAATGACGGAAAATCCTTCCAAAATATGTATGAATTATCCAACCTTTCGGAAAATCAACAAAATAAAATGAGTCACTTGAATTTATTTGCATTCTTTGAAGTCATTTAACATGAGGTGGTATCGAGGCATAAGGTGTATTATCGAAACCTTTCTACCTAAGCTGGCAACAATTTAGCCTGAAATACTGTAAAATGCAAGGAACCCACGCCATGAGTTATCTTCATGGAGCAGGGCGTCTGTTGGAAGAAGCTTTGATTAAAAAATTTGATAAGTGTTGTTGTTTAGAAGAAGTAAATAATGCCATTGTTGCTTCAGCGCTCTGTCCTGAAGTTAAACTTAAATGAGTTCGATCACTTAATCCATCATTTACAAACGAACATATAGCCAAGATCAACGAGTTGGTCAAAAGTATTGCAATCAACGAATTCTATTTCAATGAAACGGAACGAGACGACAAACACGAAGAAAGCGGTAGCCAGTTTTTTAACTTTTCTGTTATAGGCGTTTTGTTCAATGTAATTATAACTAAAATTTTTGTCAAAAATTTTGAATGTATTTTTCAGAAAAAACATCACAGCGAGTTGAAGTACCGGAAACGCATATTGAAGACTAATTTATAGCTTTGGTCGATAAGTTCCCGAACATTGCCATCTTACATCGCTATCATATATATTATTTCTAATTGCTGTTTTTATGTACGGGTCCCTTTTTCGCTCTTATTTGGAATTTTGGTTGTAAAGATGGAGATTCGGGCTATTAGCGAGCTTTGGGCAATTTTGGTCGTAGTGCTTTTGTTTAGCTATATTTTATTAAAATAATTTGTTAAAAATAAACGATTATGAGCACACAAAGAAATCTATTTGTACTGTAGCACTATTGTGAATATTTTCACTGCATTGCCGGTAGTTGCTATTATACGCTAGATTGCAGCGCAAGCTGTAAGTTTTAATAGATTGGCGGCATTTGGTGTTATACGCTAGATGGCAGCGCAAGCTGTAAGTTAATAGCACAGTTGATTACTGTTAATATTTGATAAGAGACTTTTATTTTGGTTGCGCAAGATGCGCACGGGTCAGGCTCGTCTTACTACAACATGGGCGTACAACAAAAACAATGCACCTCTGCCTACTTCAGCTGCCATGGAGAAACTATTTTCGTTTGCCTCAATACTTAATAAGCCACGTTGAGGACGACTATCAGATGGCAGCTTCGAAGACTTGTTGCTTCTAACAATAAATAATTCCCTATAAGCTTCCTTTTATCTGTAATTTGCTGATAATTCAGGAGATTTTGAAATAAATAGATTTATTTTATTGATTATATGCAATTTGTATACATTTTGTTGCAAATAATTTCGGGAATACGATAAAAAAAAGTGAAGTCAGTAAATGTAACTCATAAGTCACGACTCCGAAAAAGACTGCAGACTTAATTTTTTTAGTCTTTTGTCAAAAACCTTGTCATTTGCTGCAGTCGAAATTTGACTTCTCATTGACTTCAGCTCGACTTCAACTGAATTTCATTCGCATTCTATTACAATCCTTGATAAATTAAGAGAACTCTAAATAAGAAATTTACTGTCTTAATAAATTTCTTTATAAAAACTATTTATTAGGATTCGAAAGTAATATTAAATCCAATCCCAAGGCATTTTGGAGTTTTATTCAACTCAAAACGTTCGTCTTCGATTAATCCGCCCCCAATATCTTACAATGATAAGAAATCAAATCAAATACTATTCTTGAAAGTGCACATTTGTTTGCCGAATTTTTATACTCAGCGTGCTTTGCACACAGAGTATATTAACTTTGATTGGATAACGGTTGGTTGTACAGGTATAAAGGATTCGAGATAGTTATAGACTTACATATATCAAAATAATCAGTATCGAAAAAAAATTCGATTGAGCCATGTCCGTCCGTCCGTTAGCACGATAACTTGAGTAAATATTGAGATATCTTCACTATATTTTGGTACACTAGCTTGTCTGGACCCAGAATAGATTGGTATTGAAAATATACATAAAATTTTGGAAAACACAAAAAACCTGAATGCTTGGAAGAAAAATTAACGAAATCGGTTAAGGACTACGCTCACTTTTATATAAAAGATTTTTAAAAGGGTCGTGGACGAATAAAATAAGCTATATCTTTGCTAAAAAGAGCTTTATATCAATGATATTTCATTTCCCAAGTGGATTTATAACAATAGGACAAACTTCAAATTTAAAAAAATGGGCGTGACACCGCCCCTTTTATGATTAAGCAATTTTCTATGTTTCGGGAGCCATAACTTGAAGAAAAATTAACATATCGTAATGAAATTGTGTACATATATTTTTCTTATAGCAGAAAATATTTATAGTAAAAATGGACGAGATCGGTTAAAGACCACGGCAACTTAGATATAAAACAAGTTTAAAGGGGTCGTAGACTAAAATAATAAGCTATAACTGAGCAAAAGTAGTTTTGAATCAATGATACTTCACTTATCAAGTTTTATTGTAAGATGAAATGGGGAGACATGTTTTTTAAACGGGCGGTGCCACGTGTTATGTAGAAAAGTAATTTATCTGAAATGAAATTGAAGCTCACGCTGAGTATATAATGTTCGGTTACGCCCGAACTTAGACACCTTTACTTGTTTAGATCTAATTTTGTTAATGACGGCATACCGGATGTTGTCTCGAGTGTTCAGTTTATTCCATCTTCGCTTGACTTTGGTTCTTTAGTGTTAACGGAGGAGGACATCACCGACGCTATAAAAAATTTAAAGTGTTCTAAGCAAGTAGAAGTGCATCAATTATCTGCATTCTTTCTCAAGCAATGCATTTCATCTTTGGTGGCACCAATACTATTCTTATTTAATTTTTCCCTTAGATCAGGTAACGTTTTGGATGAGTGGAAAGTTATATCGGTAATTCCAGTTTTTAAATCTGGACTAATACTAATACTGCCAAATTGTTTGAAAATATCATTAGCTCAAAGCTTTCATTTGCTATCACACCATACATATCGCTGACTCAACATGGTTTTATACTAGGTCGATCTACAGTTACTAATCTTGCTGTTTTTTTTCCAATTACTGCATCTTGGCGCTTGCAGATGGTTTACAAGTCTATTTCTTCCATGCGGATCTATCTAAAGCATTTGGTAGAGTAGGTAGGTAGGTGAAATGGCTGCGACCCTTGTCGCCCAAGTAGCTATTTAAAGCCGTTTTGATGCCATGTAACTCGTCTAAAAACTTACGGAATGGTTTGGTCAATGTATTACAACCAGCCAGAGTTGTTGATAAAATTAAGAATATTCGGGATTGCTATCACAGATAACCCTCTGAGCTGCAGTATTCGTTATACGGAATGCCCATCTTTTCCGCATGCGTACCTACTGCCCAATGACCGGTGCAGACTGCTATGAGTTTGCGTGTGTTAGCCCTTGATTTGTTCAGAAGACTTCTCGTCCTCTTTCCATCATAGTTTGGCCAAATTGATTTTGATATTGCACAGGTGGTGATGTTATTCCACTTTGTTTGTGCTTTCTTCAAGTAGAAGTTTTGGATATTCCCCTTGGCTACTGCTAAGGGTATGCCTATTTCGACACTGGTTATTTTCTCATTCATCTCCGATGAGCCCCTGCGTGCTGCGCCCGGGACCCAGATAACGCGTAGTTCTAGATTGGTGGATAACTGTGATATGAGTCGCTTACAAGCCCACACTAATTTTGAGTTAATGTGTGGCGAGGAAAGCGCTTTTATCGCCGCTTGGCTATCCGACAGGATGCAAACTTTATCAGCTACATTCAAGCCCTTCAGTTTGGTAGAGTAATACCTTATTAATTCACAAACTACAGTTATTTGGATTTCACTCATCATTTTTAGCCTGGGTGAAATCATATCTAACACAAAGAGTTAACTTTGTGGTTGTCGATGGTGTAAAATCATTTTCATTATAGAGCAACCTGTGGGGTTCATCAAGGAAGTATTATTGGTACTCTATTTTTTATTTTCATTAATGAATGTTCAACGTGCTTTACAGCATGTGAACATCTACTTTATGCCGGCGACTTAAAGATATTCAAAAAGATAAAAACTCTCTCCGATTTTGAAACATTACAGTTTGAAGTAAAACATTTTCAAGAATGGTGCCTTCGTAATAAACTCTACTAATATTGATAAATGTTGCTTGGTTACCTTCTTTAAAATTAGGTCACCACTTCATTATGTCATACCTAAGGCGCAATGGCTCTGAATTTAAGGATCCATACACAAAAAATTGCTTTATAATACTTTTGTAAGATCTAAGTTAGAATATGCTTCTATAATCTGGAATCAGTTTTATGAAGTACATACTAATAGAATTGAAAGGGTTCAAAAAAGTTTTTAAAATTCGCCTTGTCCGGTATTAGGTTCGATTTACCTATTCCATCTTATGTTTCTCGTTGCAAATTGATTAGTGTGCATACTCTTGCCAGTAGAAGATTGATTTCCAGTTTAGTAGTTCTCATGATGGTGCCTACCCTAGTGAGGGTTAAATGGAGGTATCGAATGTCCTTATTTATTACATTGCATAAAACTTAATGTTCCAACACGATGTCTGCGTCATAATGATTTTTTTCAGTTGACCTTTGCAAAACAAAGTATGCTAAGAATGAACTTATTATCAGACTATTAACTGAATTTAACTTGCTATCTAGAGAAACAAATTTAGATATATTTGCTAATCGTAATGAATTCAAACAAATACTATGCTTGTACTATTCATAAATTTTTAAATATTAATTCTTAGTCTGAAAGGTTTGTAAACCATTGGCTTAAATAACTAAATAAATAAATTCGAAGTTTTCGTAAAACTTTTCGAGTTGTCCACTTTTTTCGAAAAGGTTTTTGAGATTGTTTTGCATAGTTCCAGTAAAATAATTCATCGAAGTTTTTACTTAAATTTATAAATAAATTTTTAAATAAAGACAACAAAAAATTTCCTTGACGAAAATTGATAAAAGTTGTCGCTGCTATTTTCGTGTGCGCTGTTGTATAAACTGTTTGAAGGGTCCATCGTAATTTTTTCAGTATGTAAATTCCATCAGTACTTCCTACATTACTTTCAATATGCCACACAATTTTATATTAATAATACGTAAGATCGCTACTTGAACGTAATTAAAATAGAACAAAATATTTTTTTTCTTCTTTTGCCTCTCTTGATATTGTACAAGTCTAATTTCAAAACGGAAATACTAAACACAGAGATACATAAATATGCCAACGATCGTCTTTTACAAATATCTTCCAAAAAAGTCTTCAAATTTCAAGTGCAAGTTTTTCGTAGACGACTTTTATTTTTAGAAAGCTCATTACGAAATAAGGGGACCAAAAGCACTTGTAGAGAAATTGATCAAATTAAACAATTAACATTACAAATGGTATTTAGTATAACGTATGCACAAAATACACTGTGAAACAATAATTCGAACTCTGGATGAGAGCCCGAAACCCACAAAGTTAAACCTCGAAATCATTTTGCTTTCATCCGTAAAATGTCTTTATTATGCTGGTAGAAATTTTTCAATATTTTGATGAGTTATTTTGAAATAAGTAAAAGAGTGTTAAACAGTACGAATAAAGTTATATTTTGGTGGTCGCCACAGGGTTAAAATGTTTTACAAAAATATTCGCCGCAAAACTTCATCTCGGACGAAAATCTTGTGCAAAAACAAGAAAAGGTATTTTGCAGGCAAATAATTTTTAAAATTACGCGAACGTAAAGCTGTTTTATTTAAAATAACCAATTACACGCAAACATACTCGTACCACCCGAAACGAAGGTTGCGGGTGATCGGACAAAATGGTATTCAAGGGTCGATAAGCGCAATTCACAGCTTCCGCAACCCAATTGGAGGTCGAGGACTACGGCATGCACATATTTAACAGGCGAGGCACTGGCGACCTCAAGTGCCTAGAATCCGCGATGGTCGGACCCGTATCCTAATCCGGCTTGTTATTGGAACGTGCCAGATCTTTATCCAGCAAAGAACCATCAACATCGATAACACTCTCCAAAACCTTCGGGAAAAATCTTCACACAAAATTTCACAGTTTTTGTTGTCTACATGAGATAGCTACATCATGAATCTTTTATCTGAGCAATAGTTTGTATGGGATATGTATTATATATCATGGTATAAAAAAGAAGGTAGTTCCACTCAAAATTTTTTGACGTATTTGGGGATTTTTGGAGTTTCACAATGTTTGTTGTTTTGCTAGAAGCGTTGCCATACCGTTACTGTTTAAGGCGAAATTATGGTGTTTCGGGATGGAAATTTCGTTCAGGATGAAAACGCAGTGATAATCTGAGACAATAATAATATGCTTTAGCACGATTTATGTGCATACATATCGATTGAGAATACAGTAAAACATGCAATTTTATTAAAAAATAGTGGATAATGACTCATACATTGGTTAATGACTCATATCTTTATGGGAGCTTGACCCTTAGACAGAAAAAAATACAAGAAAAATCCTGCTGTTCTAGCATGGCCTTATTATCAAGCCTCTACAGTGGATATTTCTTCCCCCAGCGGGTTAGGGGGGGTCAGAATATACCCGCGGTAGGTATGCCTGTCGTAAGAGGCGACTAAAATACCAGATTCAAGGGGCTGCGTAGCGCAACCCTGCAGGTTGCCAGCGCAACATATAGCTTCTCCAAACCCAATTGTCAACCTCACCTATCCGCGGCGAATCCTGTTTCACTAACAGACGAGGCTCTGGCGACCCTAAGCTCCTTATGGAACTTGGGGTTGGGGAGGGAGGGGATGGCCTGAAGGTTTAATGTGGCCACATAAATCGTTCCCGAGATGGTCGGGCCAGCACCTTAATGGTGCTGTGGTACCGGAGCGTACCGGATCTGTATCCGGCAAAGGACCATCACATCGATAACACTCCCCAAAGCCTTCGGGGGCAACCTTATCGCTACAACAACAACAACAACAAGTGGATATTTCTCGAAGTATGTTGAGAAAAAGTGTACCTCCAAGTCTGCAGTGAGTGGTAGGTGTTTAATTTATATGAACTGTTTGAAGGGTCCATCGTAATTTTTTCAGTATGTAAATTCCATCAGTACTTCCTACATTACTTTCAATATGCCACACAATTTTATATTAATAATACTTAAGATCGCTACTTGAACGTAATTAAAATAGAACAAAATATTTTTTTTCTCTGGGTCCAGATAAGCGCATGTACCAAATTTGGTGAGATATCTCAATATTTACTCAAGTTATCGAGTTAACGGACAGACGGACGGACGGACGGACATGGCTCAATCAAATGACACTGATGATTTTGATATATGGAAGTATATATCTATCTCGATTCCTTTATTCCAATCAAAGTTAATATACTCTGTGTACAAGTACAGGTGGGTATAAAAAAACTAGTAAAATATTGCTAGCCTTCTTGCTGTACATGGAAATACTTCTGGGACACCGGTGTCCCATTTGCATGAAAAGGTTAAAAAAAAGATCATAAGGTACACGGATCACTTAAACACGGTCATACGTGTGCAATGGTTTCACTTAGCCTATGTGAACTTAATACCAAAATTCAACTGTACAAATATAGAAACGAGCAATTAAGGGCAATTAAATTTTCCTTTGAAAAAGAATAGCAAAATAATAAACATAACAACCTTGAACTTGTTGTTTTGGTAGAACAAAAACTGTTTGTTTAACTGATTTAGAATTTGTATTACGCTTGACGCATTAACCATACAAAATTAAAAACAAATCTTTATTTATCTGCGAGATGATTTAGGCCGAACTTCTCTTCGAATTTGCCTCTTGCTCCCTTTTGGTTTTCCCTACGAATTGGCAGAATAAAATCTCGTACATTTTCATCGCCTGCATTTACATATAATTGCGGATTTATGTGGTTCCCAAAAGTCTCATCAAATATTACCACCGAACAATCTTTATTACAGATACGATCTTCATTACCTTTATCACAATACATTTTATTTGTTGTTTTTCAGTTTCAGATTTAGGTTCAAACTTTTTGCCGTGTGCCTGCCAAAATCTTAAACCACTTATTGATATAAAAGCGTCCGCCGTGGTGTGGTGTGAGAGTGCTGAGCATATCATACCGAAGGTCTTGAGTTCAAGTGCCGGCCAAAGCAACATCAAAAACTAAAAACGATTTTTTCAATTGGAAAGAAGTTTGTCTAAGCACGGTCGCCCCTCAGCAGTATTTCTGCCATGAAAAGCTTTTCAGTGAAAATGCATCTGCCTTGCATCAGCTTCCGTTCGGATTCGGCATAAGACATGTATGTAGGTACCGTCCCGCGAATTTGCAACGAAAATTAAAAGGAAGCAAGACGCAAACACGAAAAGAAATTTGGCCTGAATCTCTTCACTGATAAATCGCGCCAAATATTAATAAAATTTTAATTTTTGTTTTTAACACGCTTATATTAGCTTCACTTGTATATATTTTTGTTTGTAAAATCTAGCGGCCGTGGTTAAATAACTCGCTACAAAACGAGTTATGCTTAATAGCGGAGACACGAACGTCTGTGGTACGGCGTGTTTTTTAGTTGTGCTTCGAGCACAATGCAAATATTTAATCAATCCAACAAACAACTTTTGTTCTACCAAAATAACAAATTCAAGGTCTATTCTTCTATTTTATTCTTTTTCTAAGAAAAATTTAATTATACTTAATTGCTGTTTGTTTTTATATTTGCACAATTGGAAGTTGTTATTTAGTTCAGGCAGGTATCACTGTATATAATATCACCGTATTTTTGATGACTTAACAAAGAAAAGTACACAGAGTCAACTTATTCAGTACTATTTGTTTCCAAACTGATAGTATCGCACATCTAGATCAAAAGAAAGCTAACTCAAAATCTGATATTTTGAAGTTATGAGTACCACCGAGCTTCCAATTCAATAGCTACCGAACTGTAAACTCGTTGTTGGTTTGGACGGCACTTGAACTCAGGACCTTCGGTGTGGTTTGCGAAGGACGCTCCCAACGCACCACGGCGGACGCTTTTTATCAATAAGTGTGCCAGGCACATGGTAAAAAGTTTGAGCCTAAATCTGAAAGTTTTTTGTGCATATGACCAAACTAAATATTGTTTGAAATATATACTATAACGGTCTTCCTGAAAATGAGTACATAGAATTGCGGTTCAATTTGAAACTGGAGAAGTCTACACTTAACGTTATAAAAAGAAAAAAATTTGTACGGTTCCCGGAAATCCTTTCAGTCAGTAACTAGTTATACACATTGCTGATTCGGAACTAGACCTAAATTGCCAAATAAATACTAGTTCGGTACTAGCTAGATTTTAGCCAGCTATAAAACCGACAGCTTGGGTTTTTATTTTTCATATTTAATTTGAGAAATATGCTATCTACAAAAAGACTGATACCGGCATTAAATAACATCAACTATGAGTACGATTTCTTTTCCAAACCTTTCACACGGAATCGTAGGTATCGATAAATGCTCAAATATTGTACTAGTAGCAGCATTTAGAATTTCTCTTTGGTTCAGAACCAAGGAAATAGTACCAAGAAAACAAGAAAGCTGTCATTTTAACACTAGTTTGGAACTACCGAAATAGCTCCAATAAACCAACTAGTTCCAAAATGGAAATATGTATCTTAGGGCGGGTCGATTTAAAAACCGCTCATTGCTCTGTGAAAATCGTATTCTAGGGATCAAAATAAGAAACTTTGCCGAAGGAACCATACCTCTAAAACGAATACTGATCTCCCCCAATTTGGGTCGAACTTTTGGGTAGGGGCAAATTTTGAAAAATCTCACTTTGACCCATTTAGAGTGCTCCAATCGAGTCCAAATGTATGACCGACCCCCACTAACCTTGGAGGCCCGACCCACCGATACCAGTGGCACACCCCCTGGAACCCTCCTGGGGGTTCAATATACAAACATTTCAAAAAATCGCCGGTTTTGCACTTTACATGAAAAAATCAGCGAAATGCCTATGTTTTTTCTTTTTGGAGTTTATTTTTCTCTTTAGAAATTTATTTAGTCAGAACATATGTAAATGAAAAAATTAATTTAACTTAGTAATAGAAAATAAATTTAAAAAAATTATTAGAAATTAGCGTTTTTACAACCCACTTTTAAAACCAAGGCATCACTGTGATGCATTTGTATGTCGTAAACATAGTTGTGTTGGTTTTTTATTCAACCGTTTTAAAAAATTAAGGTATCACTGTGACACAATTGCAGATCGTAAAATTGCTTGTGTTGTTTTTTTAAGCCACCACAAGACACAGCAGGTAGAATTGAAATTACCATTTCATTCTTATTACCTCGTCTCGTAGACCATATATAACGCAACAGTTTTTGTGAATGCATTAAGTCGTTGTGAAGAACTCAAAGTGTGAAGTGCTAATTTCAGATAAAAAAATATTTCAAAAAAAATATTAAGTGAAGTGACCATTCCAAATTAAAAAGTTTACAATGAATCCACCATCCTCTACACCGCAAGATGAAGCAACTACATCAACAACTATCGAAAACCCAATGAGTCATATACCCAAGCATGATGTTACTGTTTTTGGTGTGTCTACTGATTTAACTGATCTTAATTTACCAACCCATCTGGATATCTTGAGATATTATTTTTACCTAAGCGAACGTGCTAAAACAGAACAAAAAAGTTTTCCCATAAATCATTCACTATTCAAGTACAAGATAAGTTGATTGGAATTTGGGAAAAACTTGGTATTATGCTGAAAATGGAAATAATGCTGAAAAAAGGTGTATTTAATAAATTGAATAAATTGCTTGACAAGTATCAAGAGCAAATCAAGAGAAGAAACAACACCAAACAATTTACAGAGAATGTAAAATCTCTGGAAACAATTTTTTACATTGGAACATGTAAATGCGATTTGAAGGCAGCTCCATGTGCATGCGGCTGGGTTCCCGAATGCCTCAAAGAGTTCATGCACGATCAACATAATCAGAGAAGACTAACAATGGATGCATTTATGATGGAAACTGAAGAGCAAGGAGCAACGTCTATGTCATCAATGCCAACATACCAAGATCCCGATGATTCAACATACGCACCGCCACCAATACATACCACAACATACACAGAGAGATACGATTGTTTTAACTTTGCCTTGGTATGTGACAAATTTGGTGTGCCTGACAGAGTAGCATCAGCATTGGGAACCGCTCTTTTGCAAGATTTTAAAATTAAAGATAAGCATGGGAAACCTCTCATCATGGATAAATCGAAAGTTCGCAGAGAAAAAGAGTAATGCAGACAAGAAGTGCTTCGCAAACGGTTAGATGATACCAATTTGTTAGCGTTTTCATTCGATGGCAGAAAATATGATACTTTAATGATAGATAAAATTGATGAGAAGTATCATACTAGGATGGTAAAAGAACCTCATCTTGTTATTTTGAGAGAACCCAATTCTGAATTGATTGGTTACGTAAGACTGGAACATGAAACCGCTGAATACAAAACAACCAAATTAAATGGTTTTTTCAACGATAAAAATATATTACTGGATGCATTAATTGAAATATGCACTGACGGCGAGCCAACAAACACTGGCCCACACGGTGGAATTATACGACGATTCGAATTGCTGTTAAAAAGTCCATTGCATTGGTTCGTTTGCCTTCTGCACTTCAACGAACTTCCGTTTCGGCATTTGTTTGAAGCTTTGGATAAATCAACCAGCACTGGACCAAGATCGGCAACCGGAAAACTGAACCGTCAAATCGAAACTTGTGAAACTCTTCCGGTAAGTTATTGCTATCACTCATTTACGCTATTACAGGAGATGCTGGTGACCCCATAGGCATTCGTGACCGTTGCTCATAAATTTTATTGTTGAAACCAAAATATCTATTATCTCTTATGCAGAACCGAACCATATTCATAAAAAGTTCCTTCGTGAGATTTGTATGGTTCTTTATATCATCCCACTTGGAAGCTATAATTTCCAGGGCGTGATCTACCGGCATGCTTGGAAATAATGAGACAACATCAAAGGAAACGAGACTCTCGTCGTCAAAGATGTAGGTATCTTTAATTTTGTTCTTAAAGGCGATAGGATCTTTTACGTTATATTTAGATGTTTTAGTTATATTTTCAAGGACATTGAAAACATATTTACATAACTTGTATGGTGGGGAATTGACAGACGAACAAATGGGTCTCAATGGTAATCCTTCTTTATGGATTTTAGGTAAGCCATACAGTCTTGGCGCGATGGCCGTTATATAGCGGTTAATGTGATGGAAGAATTGTTACAGAAATTCGAAGAAGATTCACATCACAAGCCACGTTTATTAACGAAATATGTGGACGATTTGTTCGCCATCGTAAAAACGGATGCCGTGGAAGATATGCTTAATATTTTGAATGGATACAATAGGAGCATCAAGTTTACTGTTGAAGTCGAAACCGATGGACAGCTGCCATTTTTAGATACCTTAATAATAAGAATGAATAACCAACTTTCATTTGATTGGTACAAGAAGCCCACTGCATCGGGTAGGCTAATCAATTATAACTCGAATCATGACAAGGCAACGATGGTCAACACAGCCAAGAATTTTGTCAGAAGAGTTCTCTCCATTAGTGATGAAGTCTACCACGAGGAGAATATAAAAGCAATAAAGAACATATTAGAAAATAATGAGTTTCCAACACATATAATAATCGACCACATTTGTATCTGGTCTGTCTAATAGAATAAAATATTCAAACATATATGACAGAGAGAGATTTAAATTAGCTTTCACATACAACAATACGTTGCAACGGAGGATTTTTAGCAACACGAAAAGCAGAATAGAGAAATTTGATAAATCGGACGTTATATATAAAATTAATTGTAATGGCGACGGGTCCCACGTATGCGACAAAGTATATGTGGGGACAACTAAATCGAAATTGAAGACGAGGATTTCCGGACATAAATCAAATATCAAAATCGTGACAACCCTAATGACAATAAGACAGCTTTAACTCAGCACTGTAGAACCACTGGACACTCTCCCGACTTTGAAAATGTAACAATAATGCAGCATGAGAGAAACAGCAATAAACGCTATATACTTGAAATGTTACACATAATAAATACACCAAGTGACAAACGCATAAATTTCAAATCAGACACAGACCATTGCGCCTACGCCTATAGAGAACTTATCAACAACAACAAAAAAGGCTTATAATAAGAGTGTGACTTCGTTTGCACAATTGTTCACCTGCTGCTGATGTGAGCGTCGCTTACGGTTGGAGAATTAATGTATTGTTGTTTGTATAAAAATTTGTTTACGATTACTGTATTTTATTGTTTATGTTTTTTAATGTTCTTTTACCCTTGTTTGTTAAAATATAAAATATAAAGTTAGTCGACCAGGTGCAGTCATAAGTGTAAGTTGGGACTTGCGACAATTGTATAATTATGTATGTATGTACCAATGTCTTTAAATGTTTTTCGTTTTTTCAGTCCTGAAGATGACTTCAGATTGAAGTCGAAATATTGCAAGACAAACCATTCGACAAATAAATATACATTGTTTAAACACATTTGCTGTATTTTAATAAACATATGTATATATTGGCCTAGAGCTCAAACATACTTTGAATATATTACTAAAAGGCCGGAATACAAGAAATTTATTATTATAAATAAATAAATAAAATAAAGAAAAAACTAGCATTTAGCTGATTTTTTCATGTAAAGTGCACAACCGGCGATTTTTTGAAATGTTTGTATGGTGAACCCCCAGGGGGTTCCAGGGGGTGTGCCACTGGCATCGGTGGGTCGCGCTCCGAAAGTTAGTGGGGGTCGGTCTGACATTTGGACTCGATTGGAGCACTCTGAATGGGTCAAGTGGAATTTTTCAAAATTTGCCCCTACCCAAAATTCGACCCAAATTGGGGGACATCGGAATTCGTTTTAGAGGTATGGTTCCTTCGGCATTTCTTATTTTGATCCCTATAATATGATTTTCATAGAGCAATGGGCGATCTTTTTGTCTCCCCACAAATCGACCCGGCCTAATGTATCTAGTGCGGAACTATAGAAAAGTTAATGCAACTCAAACAAAATGGGAGATCGCCATGTTAAATTCGCCAGTTGCAAGCATGTAAAAGATATAGCGGGCGAACTAGTACAGGTTCCGAATGTACTAGAAACGCACCAGGTTTGAACTAGAGATTTTTCCTACAGGTTTTGCTCTACTTACTGTGTAAAAAATCATTTCATAACACTTTATATTTATAACCGAAAAATATAGAAAAAGACTCGATAACTTCCAGCATTTTTCACAAATAATTTTGTTATTTTTTGATTTTCAGCTCTTAACTCTTAAGATAAGTTTTGAAACCAGACGTGTCTATTCCAGTTTCTATTTTTGGATTTTTGAAACATTTTTCTTTTGTGTCAAACTCAAAGTGACTACCAATTTGTATTTTTGCATTTTTTAAAATGGTTTTGTTTCAAAACAATTTGAATATTTACACTTATTGTTAAAGCAAGTTTTAAATTGAATCGAATAAAATAAAAATGACAATAGTAAATTTAGAGGTTTCTAATTTAGTGGAAAATTTCTCAAAAACTATTTAAACCAATGAAAGGTTAAAAATTTAGGTTCAGATTTCTAACCGTGCACTTGCACCCGAAAATTTCATCAAGCTTCACCGGTGCATATAAATAGCGCCCACAAAACTTTTCTTGCTTTAGTTACTTTATACTTCTTAACAAGCAGCAGCAAAATTCAGAATCTAAAATGAATTCCCACAGTTATTTCGTGATCCTGGTTGTCGTGATAAACTGTCTTTTTACCCACATAAATTCGGAAATTATCGATCCGCGTTATTTGGTTGCATTACTTAAGGACGGAAATTATCAGTGCGCTGGTTCGTTAGTCTCTATGGAAATAGTGATCACAGCTGCGAGATGCCTGAACGGTTTAAACAAAAATGTAATCAAGGTTGCAGCTAATTCAGTAAATTTCTGCGAACCAAGTCGTACAGTGGATGAAGTATTTTATCATTACAATTCAGAATCCAGTCTCAGGGATATGGAAATAGCTGGAATAAAACTGAATAAAGCCTTTAAAAAAAAGATGGAGTGGAGACATTATCACCTTGCGAAAATCCACTTTTGGTGGGCACAAGTATGGAAGTTAGTGGATGGAGTCGGCGGGTAGTAAAACCATATGGTCTTAAAATCGTTAATATATACTTAACTGTATTTAAACATATAGAAGAAAATACGTTGTGCACTCCAGGTTTTAACTTTGGAATTTTTAATGGAAATTCTGGAGTACCGGGGCGTCGTGAGTGGACAACTTTGTGCGGTGGGAATATTCTCGATTGATGGGAATCGCGAAAATCCCCAACGTTATGCAAATGCAAGTGATCCAGAAGTTCTGGATTTCATAACAGAATTGATTAACAATAAAAAATCTAGAAGTTGTTTTCGTATATAAGTGCTGAGTGCATTATTACTCTATCTCGGTTGAACGCTCCATCTCAGATTTATCTCATAAACGCATCAGCTCACGTTTGGAAAATACTGAAGGGAGGTTCCAAAAGAAAGTGAAACTTGGTGCGAGAAAATTTCTCTTATAAAACTGGGGACAGTATGTATACAAAAAATTAAATTTAACCTTTAAACAATGTCCAATTTCTTTTATTCTTTTTAAAATAAAATGCAGATTTAAATTTTTCAATAATGTTGTCATACAATTTGTGATTTAATAAGGAAAATAACCAACTGAACTCATTTGTATTTAATGAAGCTAATTTAAATATACGGTTAAAAGTTTGAGCCTAAATCTTAAACTTGTTTGTATACCAGAGAAAATTTGGTTTAAATTTCGATTGCACCTAATTACGTGAAAAAGGGTGCGCAGTACTGCGTTTTAATTTCAAGTCAGAGAAGAAACCATTTGCACTAAAAAAAATTGAAGAAAGGCCGGGCTGTCTTCAGCTGTTCCGAAGACTTCATACCTTTCACGAATGTAGCCGAGCAATAATCTTATTCTACTCTTAATATATAATATATATATAAACTTAACAGTTTCGATAAATATAAAATAAAAATAGATCGATTACAAAGTTTCACGTTTTTTGGTCTGCATGAGATAGCTATGACCAATAAACACATCAATGGCCATCCTATAAACCAGGGATGCACCTTAACGTTAAGCTAATCGTTTATCAAAAAATTTCCACCGTTTCCGTTGAAACACTTCGAAATATTATCGATAAAGAAATTATCAGATAAATTTATCTCGTTTTTAACCGAAACGAAAAGCTTTCGTTAACGTTAAAACGTTAACAAAACGAGATACTTTATGTTTGAATTGCGCTGGCAATGCTATAGCCATGGTGAAGCCGTAAGGTGGTAACAACGAGCGCACATACACACACAAACTCCATATAATTTGTTTGTGTAATTCGTTAGTGGTAATGTCAAAAACACTCTGAGAAATGTTCGTACTGTCAAAATTCATGAGAAAAGTTGCAATCAGCTTGGCTAATGCTTTCACCTTTAATGACTCCGCCATCAATCAGCTTTGCCAGCATAGTTTGAAATTATAATCAACATAAACGATTTGATTCCGTTTTGATACGGCAGAAAACGAAACGAAATCATTTCGTTAATTTGACGTTCTTAACGTTAATAAACGAAACGAATTACTTTGTTTCGTTTATTAACGTTAATTATCGTAACGAAATGATATCGGTTCGTTGGTTAAGCATGCCTGCTATAAACTATAATAAAAAAAATTTAATAATAAAAAAAATTTGAATTCACCGTATCCGAGAATTCTCTTTCATAGGATATCTCTGTATTCGTACCACAACAGCAACAAAAAACAAGTAAGGATGGGACTGTCTTCGGCTGTGCCGAGGACTTCATACCTTTCATGAATGGGGCTGAACAATAATCTTATATATACTATATATATGTATATACTGTATATACCACCGATCTCTGTGATTTTGCACACAACATATATGCTATATACGTAAGCATTTGGTGAAATTTGAAGATTCTAGCTGTTAAAATGGGGTAGAAATTGCGAAAAGTTTTCTTATCTGAACAATCGGTTGTGGGGGATATATACCACCGATCTCTATGATTTGTTCACACAACAATATATGCTATAAACGTAAGCAATTGGTGAAATTTGAAGCTCCAATCTGATAAATTGAGGAAGATACGACAAAAATCCTCTTTTTCTGAAAATCGGTTGTATGGAGGATATATGCTATAGTGGTCCGATCCGGCCGGTTCTGACAAATGTCTTATCGGACACCTAAATACACACGCTCACCAAATTGTGTCAAGATATCTCAAAATTGAGCGACTAGTTTGCATACAAAGAGACAGACGGACATGGCTAAATCAACTCAGCTCTTCATCCTGATTATTTCGGTATACTTAATGGTGGGTCTATCTATTATCCTTTGAGGACTTACAATTTTGAGACTCGTACCAAAGTTAATATACATTTAGTTTTCATGAAAGGTATAAAAAGAAGAAAACGGAAAATAAGTAGAAGGAAATGGGATGAAGAGTGAAAAGAGGAATCGGGGAACGCTTTATAAATGTAGGCAGCCCTCTGGGACGGAAGTGAGATTGGTGGGTGTAAGAGGGAGATTTATGGAAAAAGGTATGGCAAAGACCAACAACAAAAATTGAAGATAAAGTAGAAGAGAATGGGGCAGAGTGTGAAAATGTGGGAAACCAAATTTCGAGCAGAATTAAGTCTTCCGGGTACGCCACCCTGCAAAAAATCATGCGATTAATCCCTAAAGAGAATGGTCTCCGATTGATCTCTATTGTCTACATTTAGGCATAATTGATCCCTTTAGTCACTTTCGGGTACAGTTGGAATTAGTCAATTTGAAATCTATGTAGCCCATTTTAAGAAATATGAAAAACGGCAACGAAATGAGTAAAATAAAAATGATTACAGGTGATTGAATCGAATTATTCAAGACTACGCCGGAGTTTGGGTAAAATTTTCGGATAATATTTTTATTCCTTTTGAAAAGTGGACAAACAAACTTTCATTAATAGATTTGGTGGCTTGTCAAACCCTTCGATTG
The DNA here is from genome assembly GCA_029619165.1 of Eurosta solidaginis. Classification (NCBI taxonomy): domain Eukaryota; kingdom Metazoa; phylum Arthropoda; class Insecta; order Diptera; family Tephritidae; genus Eurosta; species Eurosta solidaginis. The sequence continues at coordinate 34,530 of JARSSU010047529.1, forward strand.
TGTTTCTGCATGAAAAATGCGAGTTCTTCCTATTTGAGTCCTTATTGAACCGAAAAGGGACTGGGCTTCATATGTTCGCATATGGGTACAAAGGGGATTGGTCCTATCGATCCATTTCGGGTATAAATGGGTACAATTAGTCTCTTCATAGGACATGCTCCAAAAAAGGGAACAGTTCAACTCATACAAAGAGATCAAAACTGGCATTGGTCGCATACGCCTTTGCGGCTGATCCCGCATTCATCTAGACTAATCGCATTTTTTGCAGGATAGTTTGATATAAAAGAGTGACATGTGTATGTGCATACATATACAAAAAAATTTAGCTAATAAAAGAGTGCTCAAACAGTAATTTCATGAGATAAGTAAGGGGCTAAAATAGTCGACAGAATTATTCATCGTAAAACTATAATACATAGCTGCCTATTTCGACTCGTTATGTATTTTGACCCCTTTTCACTCATTCTAAAATCACTCAAAATTACCATAGCAAAGAAATTTGAGCAGAAATTTAAAAAATGTTCGGGATTTCTTTTTCGTTCGTTCAGAGTTCGAATTATCTTCAAATTGTTGCACAGTGTTATTGATTTTTTTTTGGTTCATAGATCTTGAATGGATCGCATTGTATTCGGTTTTTCTCAGCAATTTGTTCCATTAATTTCTAAAAATATCTCCGTCAAGCCAGCCAATCATTCACAATTTGCCTTAATGAATTTTACTTATATTTTTCTACAGTAAATCTACGTATTATGGTACAAAACATTAGGGTGTGCAAAATTTTTTGATAGCGCATCCAGCAGATTCAGGTTCTATGAATAACGGCTTCGCCCCATCCAATAGGTGCGACCGATCACAATTGTCTTCAATATCCTCTAACTGGAGTCCAAGGAAACTTGCTATTTCAACAGGGTGGACCATAATAAGGGGGTGTTAGAGGCGTTGGTTCCACAATACAGTTAAAGAGATGGTTGGTGTCATGTGGGGACACATTGCATTTTGTATGTCGGGGTTGATTCTGGATAGGTAAGAGTTTAACCACTTACAGTATCCAGATCGAAGTTGAGCGAGAGTGACTCGCGTTTCCCTGGGGAGCATGCGTTCCTCTTCCGCTATTTTTGGGTACTTTTGTTTGAGTACTGGATTCACCGGGCAATTCCTGACATAAAGGTCCAACGCCTGTTTGTGGAGTTCACCAAGGACCTGCTTGTGTTTTTTCACTTCATACGGCTGGGTTCTCAGGTGCCGTATTTCCTCAAAATGCTTACGGAGATGACTCCTTAAGCCCCTAGGCGTGTGCTGGTTCATCAATCAGATGTCTGTTTGGATGCCCAGGCTTCTGGGTATTCAACAGGAACTGTTTGGTTAGCATCTCATTTCTCTCCCTGATGTGGAGTATTCTCGCCTCATTATGTAGATGGTGTTCTGGGGACATAAGAAGACAGCCCGTGGCGATTCTGAGAGCAGTATTTTGTCATGCCTGTAGCTTCTTCCAGTGGGTAACTTTTAGGCTTGGCGACCATATGGGTGACGCGTAGCACGTAAGCGGCTGGACAATTGCTTTGTAAGTTGTAATGAGCGTTTCTCTGTCTTTTTCCAAAGTAATGCCAGCAAGGGATTTGAGGATTTTATTAAGGCTCTGGATTTTCGGTACAATTGCGGCTGCATCCTCACCCATTTATTGGTGTAAGTCAATTTCGGGTCTGTACAATTTTCAAAGCAAATCTGCATGAATGAGTGAGCGAGACCGCCTGCAAAAGCCGTCACGCCTAAAGACTAGACTGACTACCTAAAAATTAGCACAAATACTTTTGAAACTACAATGTATTTGAAGAACGCTTTATATCACATCTGTCATAAACTCTATTTCAGCTCCAAATGTACTGAATTAATGCTGAGTAAAGTAGTTATCGAAACCAAGTCTGGTTCTTAAACCGATTTCGAACGTTGTTAAGTTAATTTCTTCGGTGTTCTACAAAGAAAATCTGATAGAGGAAGTTTATCAAACTTTTGCTAGGATTGGGTGTCGTCGAAACGGCAAGTCGATATAGGGCGATATCCGACTCAGCAGTTGATATGGTGTTTAGGCCACAGGCCTAAATATATCTCCCTCTCCTCGTAACATAACTTTCTTTGTTTTATTTTCTTCGTTACTACCACCCGCATATTCTTGTGACTATACACACAGGCATGTGTGAGTGGTAGTACGTATGTATCTTAGACGTTTACCGCTGTGAGCCCGTGGTACAGCAACTTTGTTGCCGGGAAACCCAACGAAGTGGCTGTATCGTGGGTTCATCGGCTCATGTGGAAAAGAGTCTCGTCCTCTTTTAATCCAGCAGCCAGCAAAGGAACACGTAATCGCCCGTTCACGTAAGTTCAACTTTTCAAAATTATAATCACATATATATCATTTTCCACAACATTTGTTAAACCTTTTCTTAACACTTGTTGTATTTATATAAATAAAAGCACTTTGTGAATTCTTTTATTAATACGAAATCCTTTTGGTGTTTTTATTTTCTTCCTTTTTTTCGCCTTAACCTAATCTTTAACAAATACGTGGGTGCGCGCCGTTGCCACCACGCATTTGTTCATGGTCCTTACCACGCCGGTAAGAAGAGCCAATTAACTATAGCTACAGTCCACTCCACTCCCTAGGCAATTAATAGGAAGCAGATCCACCAAACACACATTTACAATCGTGATAATAATCTTCAGCAATTGGCACACACAAACAGATTTGAGCGACATCCAACCTCCAAACAACATCAACAACACCAACAATCCACAAAAAGTCAATCTACTAATCCGGATCAGCAATTTATTGAAAGGTACGTGGTTTAAAAATATTCCGTGCTAGGTAGGGTTTTCTTTAATTTCACATTTAATAAAATTTCACAAATAAAAATAACAAATTACAGAGTGATTATATCAAACAGTGCAAGTGATTTTTTTTTCCGTGAAGTGAGAAGTTTAACTTTGTGCAAAAATAGAAAAAGGCGCTTAACGCAGTTATTTAAAGTTTGTGCAACACGCCTTGTGACTATCCGGAACAATCCCCCACCAGCGGTAAGATTTTCCGGACACAGCTCGAGGTAGCACAACGCTGCTCTAAAAGGTTAACATAACCTCAAAGATTTGCGTCACTTTTCTATTTTCACCTCTGCAGGATTTATCTGAAAAAATTCATTTAATCCACTGCCCAAAAATTCGATTTGTTAAGGTTACTTATTCAGAAACCTGTAAATTTATTTAGGCGCACATTTAATTAAATACAATTTTCTTCCACATAAAAATCACTTGCACTTATTTACACGGGCATTACTGCAATTTATTTTGTTGTTTCAGTGCAAAGTGCACTTATTTTTAAAACTACACATATTGTTGTTGTTGTTTGGGTGGCCAATAGCCTTATTTCCTTGCACAATTATTTGAAATATTGAAGAATTATTATTCTCATTTGCGGCAATACACAAATCAGTTTTTGACTGATCTAATTTTTGTGATACAAAAGTTCACAGTCCTTGGTTAAATTACCAAAAAGTCCATAACAAGCGTTCATATATTTTTATCTTCCACTGACACCATTTTTTCACTAGCCATTACTTATTGGCTTACACAATTCAGTAGCAATTCTGCATTAGCACTTTCCTTAACATTTACGTGGGTGCGCGCCGTTGCCACCACGAAATTGTACTTATCCCACTTGGCACATAAGCCTCTGTACAGTCCTTTTCACGTTAGCCATAACTTATCGGCTTACACAATCAATTGGTAAATTTGTGCATACATACGCATACACCAAATCCTTTCACTTGTCACATTATCACTTCCAAGTTCTGTCCTTTGGCGACATTTTCCACTCACTACTCTCTGCAAAGGCAATTTCTGTATAAACTTTTGGGTTTTTATTTTTATCCACAATGGAGACCTATACACGCCAAGCAGATGCAGTGACGGAGTATGAAAATGACTTCAACGACATGTCACCTTCACAACACAGTAAACACTCCCTAATATACCAAAGGGATGAGTTAAAAACTCTGTGGGAAGCTACGAAGGTGACATACGAAAAGCTCTTAGGTTCATCAGAGCTTGATTCAAAGGACTTATCGGCTATCAAGAAGAAGCATAAAATGTGCTATTTCAGCTTCCTAAAGTGTCAGGCGGCAATAGCTGAGCTTTTGGAAAATTTTGAAAAGAAAGATAAGAAAGTAGATGTCTCAGATAATATGGAATATCATGTGCGCCTGCCAGCATGTGATACGGATATTTTCAAAGGTGACTATATTTCATGGCCGTCCTTTTAGGGACATGTTCACTGCCATATATATTAATAATAGTAAACTCCATGCAGTGCAAAAACTATACTATTTAAGGCAAAAAACTCAAGGGGAGGCCAAGAGATAGTGGAACGGTGTTCCTTAACAACAGACGGTTTCGATACAGCGTGGAAAAATTTATGTGACCGATACGAAAACAAACGTATCTTGGTCAATGCCCAATTAAAATTCTTTTTAGTTTAAAAGCAGTTGAGAGCGAATGCGGTAGCTCCATTAAAAAAACTGCAACGTGAAATAAACAATTGTATCTCAGCGCTTCAATGTCACAAGATTGACATATCAAACTGGGATGCAATTCTAACATATTTGTGCTCCACAAAACTGCCAGAAACCACACTGGCTCTATGGGAACAAACCATAGAAAATAAAACAGAAATTTCAAAAATGGGCAGATATGGATAAATTCTTATCCAGCAGATTCCAAACGTTGGAAACTGTCGTAGATATAAGAGGGGATACGGTTTCAAAACCCTCTAAGCCACATGCTTCTCGTTCCTCGGCAGATACATCGTCGAAACGATTAGGGTCTACCAGGCAAGTGCCAACAGTAGCCAAACCTACGTGTAAGATGTGCAAAAGTCCTGCACATCGATTTCTAAAGTGTGAAAGTTTCAGGTCCTCATTAGCTCAGCCCAACCTTTTCAGTCCAAAGTCAAAAACAGGAGACGGACTAAATTGCACAACATTTATTACTAATTTAGGACCGATTAATTATATTATTACCCTGTATTTTAAAAAATATCGAGAGAGTTGGGCTGCTTAAGTTTAAGCAACCCACCAATATGCACATCAAAAAACGAGACCGTACGAAACTGCGAAAACATTTGTTACCATGTTAGTACGGTACTGTGAGAGTGATTACCTTGTATTTTAAAACACTCAGCGATGGGTGGGCTAGCTTGATTTAGCCTAACCAACCCATATGCACAATCAAAGAAACGAGACCGTAACTAAACTGCCAAACATTTATACTAATTAGTACCGGTTAATGAAATTCTATTACTCTTGTTTTTTAAAAAATATCGAGGGGTGGCTAGCTTATAAGTTTATGCAGCCCAACCCATATGCAAAATCAAAAAATCACGCGACGTACTACACTGCAAAACATTGTGTGTACTAATTGTACCGGTTAATAAATTGTATATCCTATGTAATTTAAAAAATATCGAGGTTGGTGCTGGCTTAACCTAACCATATGCAAATCACAATCAAAAACGACGAGACGTACTAAACTGCAAGACATTTTATGTACTAATTTAGTACCGGTAATTAAATTGTATGTACCCTTGTATTTAAAAAATATAGAGGGTTTGGGCTAGCTTATAGTTTAAGCCAAAACCAATCCCATATGCACAATCAAAAACGAGACCGTACTAACCTGCAAATTACACTAGTATTCCTATATGTTAGTGCTCCGGATTAATGAAATCATATCCTCTTTTATTTTAAAAAATATCGATGGGTTGGGCTAGCTTAAAATATTGTAAGCCACGCTCAAACCCAGTATGCACAATCAGAGAAACGAGACCGTACTA
>JARSSU010047530.1:0-30473 GCA_029619165.1 Eurosta solidaginis
TGGAAGCTTTTCGAGATATCGCCACTTAGGGTGGGCCAGGGGTGACTCTAGATGTGTTTGTCAGATAGTGTATCAAATGAAAGCTGGTATGGGAGTTATTAAAAGGGAGTAATCCTTAGTTCTATAGGTGAACGCCTTTTCGAGATATCGCCATAAAGGTGGACCAAGGTGACTCTAGATGTTTGTACGATATGGGTATCAAAACGAAAGGTGTTACTGAGCATTTTAGAGGGAGTTGGGACGCTTTTCGAGATATCGCCATTAAGGGTGGGCCAGGGGTGACTCTAGAATGTGTTTGTACGATATGGGTAGCAAATGAAAGGTGTAATGAGTATTTAAAAGGGAGTAATCTTAGTTCTATAGGTGGACGCCTTTCGAGATATCGCCATAAAGGTGGGCCAGGGTGACTCTAGAATTTGTTGTACGATTTGGGTTATCAATGAAAGGTGTATGAGTATTTTAAAAGGAGTGGGCCTTAGTTCTATAGGTGGATGCCCTTTCGCGATATCGCCATAAAGGTGGACCAGGGGTGACTCTAGAATTGTTTGTGTACGATATGGGTATCAAATGAAAGGTGTTAATGAGTATTTTAAAGGCGTGGGCCTTAGTTCTATAGGTGGACGCCTTTTCGAGATATCGACATAAAGGTGGACCAGGGGTGACTCTAGAATTTGTTTATACGATATGGTATCAAATGAAAGGTGTTAATGGTATTTTAAAAGGGAGTGGGCCTTAGTTCTATAGGTGGATGCCTTTTCGAGATATCGCCATAAAGGTGGACCAGGGGTGACTCTAGAATTTTTTGTACGATATGCGGTATCAAATGAAAGGTGTTAATGGTATTTTAAAAGGCGTGGCCTTAGTTCTATAGGTGGACGCCTTTTCGAGATATCGACATGAAGGTGGACCAGGGGTGTACTCTAGAATTTGTTTGTACGATATGGGTATCAAATGAAAGGTGTTAATGAGATTTAAAAGGGCGGGCCTTAGTTCTATAGTGGACGCCTTTTCGAGATATCGCCCATAAACGTGGACCAGGGGTGACTCTAGAATGTGTTGTACGATATGGGCATCAAATAAGGTATTAATGAGGTTTTTAAAAGGGAGTGGCCCTTAGTTGTATCTGTGAAGGCGTTTCGAGATTTCTACCAAATGTGGACCAGGTGATCCAGAAACATCATCTGTCGGGTACCGCTAATTTATTATATATGTCATACCACGTACAGTATTCCTTCAAGATTCCAAGGGCTTTTGATTTCGCCCTGCAAAACTTTTCATTTCTTCTACTTAATATGGAGGTGTCACACCCATTTTACAAGTTTTTTTCTAAAGTTATATTTTGCGTCAATAGACCAATACAATTACATGTTTTCATCCTTTTTCGTATTTGGTATATAATTATGGCATTTTTTTCATTTTTCGTAATTTTCGATATCGAAAAAGTGGGCGTGGTCATAGTCGGATTTCGGGCCATTTTTTACACCAAATACAAGTGAGTTCAGATAAGTACGTGAACTGAGTTTAGTAAAGATATATCGATTTTTGCTCAAGTTATCGTGTTAACGGGCCAGAGCGGAAGGACAGGACGGTCGACTGTGTATAAAAACTGGGCGTGGCTTCAACCGATTTCGCCCTTTTTCACAGAAAACAGTTCCTGTCATAGAATCTATGCTCTACCACATTCGACAAGGATTGGTAAATTTTTGTCGACCTTATGGCATTAAAGTATTCTAGACAAACTAAATGGAAAAGGGCGGAGCCACGCCCATTTCGAAATTTTCTTTTATTTTTGTATTTTGTTGCATCATATCATTACTGGTTGAATTTTGGCTTGAATTTACTTATATGCGTAAGATATTAATTTTTTGTTAAAATTTGAATTATTTTTTTTAAAAAGTGGCTCGTGTCTTCATCCATTTTGCTAATTTTTATTAGCACATATATAGTAATAGTAGTAACGTTTCCTGCCAAATTTCATCATGATATCTTCAACAACTGCCAATTACAGCTTGCAAAACTTTAAATTACCTTCTTGTAAAAGTGGGCGGTGCCACGCCCATTGTCAAAATCTTACTATTTCTATTCTGCGTCATAACGTCACCCATCTACCAAGTTTCATCGCTTAACCGCCTTGGCAATGAATTATCGCATTCTTTCGGTTTTCGAAATTTCGATATCGAAAAAGTGGGCGTGGTATAGTCCGATAGTTCATTTTAAATAGCGATCTGAGATCAGTGCCCAGAATCTACATTTCATCAAGATACCCCAAAATTTACTCAGTTAGTCGTGTAAACGGGCGGACGGACGTACATGGCTCAATCGAATTTTTTTTCGATACTGCTGATTTTGATATATGAAGTCTATATCTATCTCGATTCCTTTATACCGGTACAACCAACCGTATCCAATCAAGTTAATATACTCTGTGAGCTCTGCTCACTGAGGATAAAAAAAGTATGTAGCATTCGATGAATCACAAATATATAACGTGGTTCCTAAGGAGGTGTTCAAGGTCTGTAGCCAGTAGAATTATCTTTAGCATCAAATTACAGAAGTCCACGATAGGGGAACACCCTGGCTAAAACCTCGTTTAGATTCGAATCGCTCGCATAGGTCCTTCCCAATTCTGGCTGACCTGGTGATGTTACTCAACGTCATTTTTCACAGCTGTTTAAGTTTTGCAGGAAAAGCAAATTAAGCAGCGGCAAATAGGCGGCTTCGATTCGTGCTGTCGGCTACTTTAATCGACGAAGTGGTCGATGGTAGTTTTACCAGGTCTGAAGCCGCACTGATCGGGTCCAATCAGCAGATACACCGAGGGCGTCAATCCTTCGCATAACATGCTTAAGAGGACCTTATATGCGGTTCATCGATGGCTGTTTCTTGCGAAGACGAGCATTTTTTCAGCAACAAATTCAGTGAATACTCCTTTTAGAATGGCGATTTATCACAGCATGTTGAACGCTCTTCATTAAGTTGTTTAGAACTGGTCGTACTGCCAAGCTGTTGTCTTTTAACGACTATAAGGATCGAGGGAAAGAGAAAATGGCGTCGCAAGGCCAGAATGAAAGCGAGGGAGGCAGACAGAGAAATAGAGTCTGAACTATAATTAAACAGAAAGGAGAAGGGGCTTCAACTATACCTGGCAGCTTAGAAAATAATCCAGCGCTTGGAAACTATATTCGAACCAACTACGCTTTTCATGAGCCAGTGAGATAGTGGAAGCAGGTCGAATGCCAACAAGAACTTGATCTTAATGCGAGCGATTCTTGATTCTTCAGAGGGATTGCGTAAACCATTGGAAGCTAATTCTGCAATCTAGAGTAAAAGAGGGCCTCACAATAGCGAGGAAACATGGTATCCGAGAGTTCCAAAACAGAAAGAATGGGAAAGGGAGGTAGTATGTCAAAAAGTAATGAAATAGTTGATAAGCCTAAGGGAAGTAACGACTACATTCAGCTTAGTCGGAGATTCTAAAAGGAGCTAACATTCCGACTCTAGTGGTCTGTGCGAATAAGAACATAATGTCAAAGCAAGGTCAAGGCGCCAATAAACCGCAATAATTCTGGAGTTTAATGTGGTCATATTAATCGTTCCCGAGATGGTCGGGACTAGTACCTTAATGGTGCATTGTTCCCGGAAGGTACCGGATCTATATCCGGCAAAGGACCATCAACATCGATAACACTCCCCTCCCCCCTTCGGAGAGTGCCATTGCTTTAATACAACAACAGCATGTGGAGGAGCGGGAAAATAATGGCAATACTCCAAATGCGGAGCTCCCGGGATACTCGGGCCAGTAAGATAAAAGCGCCGAATTTATATCTAAAGACTGTTAGTATCGATAACGGAAAGTATGGATTAATTGTTAGGAAAATATTGTTATAAATAAAAGTTCATCATACACATATTTATCAGACGAGGATTTGGGGAGCGGAGTCTTCATTTAACTAAAGGGTTGGGCGGGATGGCCTAGTAGGTTCAATTTGGTCAGATTAAATCGTTCCCGAAATGTACGGATTGGTACCTTAATTGTGCTTTTTACCGAAACACGCCGGATTTATATCGTACAACAACACTAACATAACGGAAAGTATTATTGTTGCCCCACAATGTTGATGGACAAACATCTTGTTTATCCTTCTCCAGCAGGTTGAGGTTGACCTACGTCAACACGGCTTAAAATATGGTTATCTGGACTTGGCTGTCTCCTGATCAAGGAGCGCGTAAAAACATGGTAATCAACCACAAGCTATGCTCTGCTAGTCATTTTCGTGGCTCAATCAGCAAAGAGAGACTCCTGTTTGGAAAAAAACGGAGGCCTAAGGGCCCTAGTAAAAACATTCTGGGATGTTGAATAATAGGAATAATACCCGAAAATTCAGCCATAAATTTTTGGCCGATGATAATAGATTTCTAGAGGAACTTACTTCTCCATGAACCGTAACGTTACACGCTACAACTAAGTTTAAAGTATTGTGTGCATGACTGGCCAAAAGATAGTGAAGTGTATGTGATTGTTTTCTAGTTGAAAATCGATTAAGTCACTGCTAAAATAAATGTGGCGCCCGAACAAAATGCGCACACCAAAAGCTGACTAACTATAACTACCAAACAAAAATTAATAAACCAAATGCTCCAAATATCCATTCATTCGGCTTAGCAATTGCATTGGCTGACCAGTCAAACTGTCAGGCGTTTCAAAAGGCATTCTCCTTATGCCGCTGCCGTTGCTAGCGTTTGTATATTAGATTTGAAAAATATATAGTCCACGTGAATAAAAAAATCTTATACGCATACAAAGCTACATACTTATTGCGGGCATAGGCATTTGGGTAGGCGTAAACGTCAATGCACTAAAACATTTGCTCTATTTATTTTTTCAAATACTTTAGCTTATTTGTAATTTTGTGTTATATGTATAACTAAGTATGTCTGAATGTAGGTATTCAATGAAGCTCCAGCAAATAATTTGTGCTATGCCCATTGGTGGATCAGGGGGATTTTGGTATGCCTCCAATTCAGTGGTGCACAACGGTGGGAGAGCTTCGAACACTAACGAAACTTTTTTTGTTTATCATACAATTCACGCATGAGATTTTTACTGCTTGAAGTACACGCTAGAAGTGATTAGAGCTGATTACATTCAACACGGAGTCTATATACCACAACCGCAATAACGCAAAGCTTGACGACCAGCGTATCTACTTGATTACTTTAAACGCGGCAGCCACAAAAAATATTATTGCAAAAAATAGCGAAAAATTTATAAAATAATATTAATTATGTTTAAAAAACATCCAAAAGAATGATTTTAGCTTTGATTATCTGTTATTTACTTATATTTTAATTTTATTGACAAATAACAAGGACCCAACTCGTTGTCCGCTACCAAAAAATAAAATTAGGTTTAATTTGGCTACAACCGCATTCGTGATTGATTGTCGTGCCGCTCTGTCGGGTCGAAAATAACGACCCTCATACAATAGACAGATGTAAAAATAACAGATGTCGCTTTGTAGCTGCCGTGAGTGTAAACACGCCTATTGACTGCTTGCTTTATTGAATAACTGTCGCTGCGCTATCACGATATGTAGTTGAACGACGAATAGTTTTCCAAAGCTCTCGAGGCATCACTGCTCAAGTTATGTATACATAGGCTGCAGCTACTACCGAATTTGGGGAAGAAAACGGCATGAATCTCTAACACAGTTGTCAAAATATAACCACATCCATGATGAGAAGAAGATAGTTTCTACTGAATTTTACTCCCAAAAATTGATCACAGTTTTTTTCGGCTTGGTAAGATTCTTCAAAATATCTCGATCCGCGCATCACTTAGCAGAACTTTTCGTTTTTGTAATAAGTATTGCATTCCCTTTGTCCTTAGAACCACGCTTGAAATTTCAAGTCTATAGCTTACAGAAAAGTTACTTAAAAATGGATGCCAAGATATCAAATCTCGTATGAGTTTTCTAATTATGTCGACTCGTGCACCATCTTGCGAAATTTGTTTCATCTTTTGTTGCATTTTCTCGATGGTCCCCACTAAGTGAAAGCTTAAAACCGATCTCAGTATTCCCCCTATTCCGTATCCTTACGTTTTCTAGTAAACATTTTGCCATATGTGTCCCACTGTTTATGGACATCTGAACACCATTTTATATTTCAAGCCTCAAGCCCACCGGAGGGACATTTAAAACCGAATTTTCTGAATATGTCGATCCGTGCAGCATGTAGTGAATTTTTTTTATTCTTTTGTTGAATTGCTTTTTTTCTGAACTGCGAGAGATTTGTCTTAAAATTTCATTTCAAGATTCCTTACCTCCCATACGACTTTCGTATAGTCGTCGATCCAAGAGACTTCCAGTGAAAGTTTTAGCCATATGTTATTGACGTCTTAACTACATTTCACTAGGTAGGTTAATAATAACGCAACAACAAAGACATGAAGCAGTCACTCTTATGTACAAGGCAACGAAGAGATACCGCACACATACAGATGTAGTCATCAACCGAAGTTGTTACGGACACATACACACGCATATATGTAATTCAATTACCAAGCAGGAGGCGAAACGTCTAGACCTTAGTAGAAATATGCGGACAAGGCAACAGAGAGTATAAAAGCAGCGCAAACTGAGGAATGATTCATCAGTTTTGATTTAAACACGCTATTGGTTGTGAAGTATAATTGGGAAGTACTACTCCCAAAGTAATTTTCTTATCGAAAAAAATAAAATTATTTTAAAAATTTATCATTTTTTTCGGAACATCAAAACCAGAAAAACGGCAGGCATCATAAATAGTATTGGAAATACCAATCTAGGCAAAGGGTTACTTATACACCACATTTCAGGAAAATCGAACTATGAATATAATTTTTTCGAATAGATCGGTCCCTGGAAACAAACAAGAATACTCTCCGGATTGCTGTGAAGCTATTTGAACAAAATGGGCGGAGTGGTTTCGGAGTCCATAAGCTGCATAAAAACATGTGTACATCCTTTTATATATATATGGATAGATTAAATCTCTTTATTGCACAAACATTAGCATTTGTGTGCATACATATTAGGCCGGGTCGATTTGTGGGGAGGCAAAAAATCGAACATTGCTCTGTGAAAATCATATTCTAGGGATCAAAATAAGAAACTTTGCCGAAGGAACCATACCTCTAAAACGAATTCTGATGTCCCCTCCCCTTTGGGTCGTAGGGGCAAATTTTGAAAAATCCCACTTTGAAATGCCTATGTTTTTTCTTTTTGGAGTTTATTTTTCTCTTTAGAAATTTATTTAGTCAGAACATATGTAAATGAAAAAATGAATTTAACTTAGTAATAGAAAAGAAATTAAAAAAAATTATTAGAAATTAGCGTTTTTACAACCCCCTTTTAAAACCAAGGCATCACTGTGATGCATTTGCATGTCGTAAACATAGTTGTGTGGGTTTTTTATTCAACCTTTTTAAAAAATGAAGGTATCACTGTGACACAATTGCACATCGTCAAATTGCTTGTGTTGTTTTTTTAAGCCACCACAAGACACAGCAGGTAGAATTGAAATTGCCCCTACCCAAAAGTTCGACCCTTGGTTCCTTCGGCAAAGTTTCTTACTTTGATCCCTAGAATACGACTTTCACAGAGCAATGAGCGATTTTTAAATCGACCCGCCCTAATACATATGTACGTACATACAAACATGCCATACATAGAACTTTTGTTTAAATACTTTTATAAAACGTTTAAAATATTTACGAAAGATCATTTTTCAAGAGATGTATGCTTTATAAACCATTAGCAACATTAACACGCATAAATATGTATGTATGTTTGTCGAGCTGATATGAAATAAAAATATATATATACTGTTACGAATATTAGCAACACTAAGGGGTACTGTCATCCCTAAGCCGATGCTAAACAGTGATATCATGCACATCCATAAATCAATCATTATGTATCTACATAAACGAATCAATAATTATGTCCACACATATGTACGTACACGCAGCGGAGAAGCAACGCACAAACACATGCATATATCTTATCTGAGGTGCTCACAAGAGAAGGCAATAATATGTACAGTATTACTCACGCGCATATGAGAAGCTATAAACGTAGTTGTGGCTGGTGATTTTGTAGCTGATAACTAACTAGTTCTGGAATGGAAAAGCCTAGAAGAATGCAACGAGAAATCAAAAAGTATAAAACGCCGCGACAGTAGAGGCGCGAGAGTTAGTTTCATTTAAGCTATCAATCAGTTTGAGTTAAGCAAGTTATCAGTAAGCGAAATATAAGTGTTATTGTGAAGTACTTTAATAAAGGCCATTATTGAAGAGTGGAGTTATTTATTCAACAGTTTATTGATTCGAACTCAGCAGAAGGTTGCAATAAGAGGATTTGCAGTAAATTCGTTACAATACATACTGTAACTGAATTTAGTGCAATTCCGCTTATTTGTAACCCTCTGTTTACCTTCGTATCGCTAAACTGTTGAATAAAACACTCCAATATTCTGTATTACAAAACGGTCCTTATTAGACTGCTTTGAAAGTACTTCACAATTAAACTTCACTTCGCACTGATAGCGTGTTTAAAACAAACTGATTGCTCATGCCTCAGCTGGTGCTTATACTCTTCAGGTTCCTCGTTCGCATATTTCTAGGCGTTTCTCCTTCTAGAATTTACTAGTATCTCAGAAAATTCATGTGTATGTGTGAGAACTACTTTGCTGATGATTGCATACTTTTGTGAGTATCTTTCTCGCTGCTGTATGTACATATGTGTAGACATAATGATTGATTTGTTTATGTAGATACAAGTGACTGCTTAGTATCGGCTTAAAGATGACAGTATCCCTTAGTGTTGCTAATATTCGTCACACTGCCCTCCACCTAAGTCTGGTCGTCCCGATCAGCCAAATTTCCTGATTTAAATCCCCAGGCTTTCCAGATGAACCACTTTCATTTTTGTTCGTGGTTTACCAATAGTTTGTATGCGGTAAACTACATCGTTGATCCGTTTTACAACTTTGTATGGGCCTTCCGAGTTACACTGCAATTTCGGGAACAAACCTTTTTTCCGTTGTGGGTTGTATAACAGCACCAAATCTCCTTCCTGAAAACCTTCCGAATTAATTGCTTTATCGTATCTGGCTTTCATCTTGTCACTCATAATCTTTGTTCGTTGCTTTATCAGATCGTGTATTTCCCTCAGCTCTTCTTCCAAAACACCAGTTGATTTATTGACATTTCTCTCCGCATCGGCATCTATCCCAAACTTCAAATCAGCTGGCAGTCGAAGGTCATTGCCAAAAATTATTTTTCAGGGGTTTGGCCCGTTGTCTCATGCACTGCTGATCAGTAAGCCATCAAGAATAATGGTATGCGGGTATCCCATTCTTTATGGTACTTGTCCACTACTTTCCTTAGTGCCCCTCCAATGTTCTATTGAATCGTTCCACCATACCATCGAACTGAGGATGCCATGCAGTTGTCCGTGTATTTCAAATGCCCAATGATATACACATTTGCTGGAACACAGCTAATTCGAAATTCCTGCCTTGGTCAGAATGTAACTCCATTGGTACACCATACCTTGCAACCCAATTGTTCATAAAGACTTCTGTTATTGTTTCCGCTTCTTGACTTGGGATTGGGTATACCTCTGGCCATTTGCTGAAATAATCCATAACCACCAGTACATATTTGTTTCCGCAGTTGCTAGTAGGAAATGGACCTTCGACATCCATAGCGATCCTTTCAAATGGCGCAGTTCGAAATCCACTCAGTGACCGACTGACGGCAACCAACCCAATAGAATCTCTGTTTAATCTTCTCGAGCGTCTTCGTGATTCCAAGATGACCTCCGTTTGGATCATTATGTAGCACGCTGAATACGTCAGGAATCCTCTTTGTGGGAACGACTATCAGTTTCTTCTTGCATTGCCCATCTTCACTCTCTCATACTCGATGCAAGCAACCGGATATCAATTCTAAACTGTTCCAACGTGCTCAATATGACTTTGTCAATGGGACTCCCTGCTGAAATCTTCTCTCTATTTGGCATTTCGTTTCGTTCGAGCCTTTGCATAACATGTGACAGATCAGTATCTTCTAGCTGACACTTTCCTTAGTTGTTCCTTGTCCCATTCATCCGTACACGTTATAGTCATTAGCCGGACATCTATAATGTCTTCTTTAGCCTCGGCCTTTGAACAGTGCTACATTCCAAACTACATGGTCTTCGTGACATTGCATCGGCATTCCCATGGGTACTACCTTTCCGATGCTCAATGGAAAAGTCATACCTTTGTAGCCGCTCAATCCACCGTGCCACTTGTCCTTCTGGATTACGGATCTGCAGAAGCCATTTCAACGCTGCGTGATTTGTCCTGACGTTGAATCGCTGGCCGTAGGGGTATTTGTGAAAATGTTTAATGCACTCTACCAATGCCAACAGCTCTCTCCGTGCAACGCAGTAATTCCTCTCTGGTTTTCCAATTTAACGGCTTTAATATGCAACTACCTTCTCCTGTCCATCAACCAGTTGTGACAAAACGCCTCCTCCCTATACATTGGGGCAGTGCACAAACGCTCTTTCAATGTTTGGAAAGCTACTTCTTGCTCCTTCTTCCATTCAAAAGCTTTATTTTTTCTTGTTAGCTCGTGGAGGCTATGGGCTACGCTGGCAAAATTTGGTAATATGTGCGCAGTAATATGTGCACAGCCCAGGGAAACTTCTCAATTCATGCAGATTCTGTGATCTTGGCCAATCCTTCACTGCTTCTATCTTTTCATTCGCGGTGCAGATGCCCTCCGTCGTCCAAGTAACTAACTTGCTTCTTGAACAGAGAACACTTTTTGGGACTAAGTTTCAGACAAGCACCAGGTATTCTTTGGAAAAGCTCTTCCAAGTTCTTCAGATGTTCTTCGAAGTTCTTTCCCAATACGATGATGGCATCTAGGTACACTAAGCATGTTTTCCAATGTAGTCCTTTCATTATCTGATCCATGAGTCTTTCAAAAGTAGCTGGTGCATTACATAGTCCAAAAGGCATCACTGTGAGTTGCCAAAGACCATCACTGACACTGAAGGATGTTTTCTCTTTGTCTTCCTCCTTCACTTCCACTTGCCAGTAGCCGCTTTTCAAGTCCAGTGTGGAAAACCACTTCGTACCAGATAGTGAGTCCAGAGTGTCGTCAATTCTTGGCAATGAGTAGCTATCATTTTTCGTAACGTCATTCAACTTCCGGTAGTCCACGCAAAACCTCATTTTTCCATCCTTCTTCTTTACAAGTACTACCGGTGATCTGCATGGACTAGCTGATGGTTCGATGTCGCCGCTGTCGCTCATTTCTTGTATGATTTGACTCACTCAAATATATTCGCGTACTTTAGGAGCAGTTGTTTTGCCTTACTCTGATAGTCTTCCTCTAGCCCCTCAGTCCATGCCGTGATGTCATTTGAAAGATCAGTATTACTAATTGAAACGTGCTCCTGGAGCTGTTCTCAGTTAATAACTACTTCAGCCTCTTGGCATCTTCCCAATATAGCTCCCTTGGTCAGTTTGAGTGGTGACTTGAACTCATTGAGTACTCTTACCGGAATACGTCCATCTTGTTTTGTCATAGCCAGGGTTTTTTCCTACAAGTACGTTCGGTGCTGATTTGTTTGCTGCTTCGACAACCCACAATTTGTTTGTCCCATAATCTCCATCAACCTTTGCCCAGATGACTGCTTCTGATTTTGGTGGTATTTGCTGACTCTCTTCCACCAGCACTCGTTTACTGCTGTAGTCTCTCTCGTAGCCGAAATTAAGTGGCACATCCATGTTTTTATATCGCATCGTCTTGCTTTGCATGTCGATCTTGATGCCGATTAAGAAGTCCACTCCAATTATGATACCACTATCGTGGTGTTCCCAATTGCGACTTCACATGCTACTTCTCCTAGAACCATGGTGTCTTCTCCCGTGGCTGTATGAAATCTTGCTCCATGCATTGGTCTTATCTTCTTGTTGACTAAATCCGATCGAATGATGGAATAAGATGCACCCGTATCTACAGTCAGTAAACATTCCTTTCCATCCATATGTCCTCCGACAGTAAGATTGTTTGACCTTCTTCCAATTTTCGAGATAGAGATTAGGGGCATTCAATTGAGGGAGCCAGCTTTTGCCCCTTGCGGCTGACTCGCTTTAGTTTAACGACTGAGTGGATTTGGAGATTTGCTCATCTCCTTCAGCTCTGCGTTTACGTCCACCAACATTGTTGGAACTATTAGGACCGGTGCTGCAATGACGTGCAATGTGGCCTGGGTTGCCACACTTGAAACATTTCATAACTCCAGAGTTTTTCTGTTGTCATCCCTTCAGTGCTTTCAAAAATGTGCCCACCCAATCTGGCCTCTGTACTTCCACACGATGGTCTTTGTACGCTAGCTTACTCAAAAGTGAGGCAGTTTCCTGAGTCAGTTGTTCACTGCTGCGGTCTTCTCAAACTGTAGCTTAAAGACCTGGAAAGGAACAGAACCGTCAAAGGATGGTGTTTTTTTCCTTTGGATTACTTGCTGAAACAGCTGGGCGATTTAATTGCAATTCCTGTATACGACCTCTCAAAGCATCCACCTCGGCTTCGATTTTTTCCTCAAACTGCGTCATTTTCTCGTCCATACGTGCTTCGAGTTTTGATGAGATACGCGCCTCTTGCGCTTCGACTTGTACTGTTATGCGTGCCTCTTGTTCTTTCAGTTGTGTATCCATCTTTGATGTAATATGTGTCGGCATTTCTTAAATACGCGTTTCTTGTGCTTCAATCTTTGATGTTATGCTGTCTCTTGCGATTCCAGTTGGGATGCCATATATGTTTTCTGTTCTTCCAGTTGAGATGACATTTGTCTTTCCTGGACTTCAATTTTGGATGTTATACGGTTCTCCTGGGATGCCAATTGTGATGACATTTGTGACGACATTTGTTTCAACACTGCTAGTATCGCGTTAGTGTCAACACTTGCCAATGGATTCAGAGTCTATATCTTCTCCTCCATTTTAGTAGCTGGCTCTTCCAAATCAGGATAAAAGACATACTCGTCCACATTAATTCCTTCCAACTCCAATACTTCTCGTAGCCATGCTTGAAGTTCGATCTTATTGCCGGTTGTATTCAATCCACGGTTCTCCAACTCCTTTTCCAGTTGCTGGATCCTTAATTCACTTTACTTTGCCATGTCCAAGTTGTATTCGAAATCTCAGAATTTATTCAACAATTCCTCTTCTTGTAACGAATTTAGTGCAATTCCGCTTATTTGCAACCTTCTGCTTGCGTTGGTATCGCTAAACCGTTGAATAAAATACTCCAATATTCTGTATTACAAAACGGTCTTTATTAGACTGCTTTGAAAGTACTTCACAATTAAACTTCACTTCGCAACTGATAGCGTGTTCAAACAAACTGAGTGCCCATGCCTCAGCTGGTGCTGCTTTTATACTCTTCGATTTATTCGTTCGCATATTTCTAGGCGTTTCTCCTTCTAGAATTTACTAGTTCGCTGAAGATTGCACACTTTTGTGAGTATCTCAGAAATGTGCATGTGTATGTGTGAGAACTACTTTGCTGATGATTGCATACTTTTGTAAGTATCTCTCCGCTGCTGTATATGCATATGTGTAGACATAATGATTGATTTGTTTATGCAGATACAATGACTGCTTAGCATCGGCTTAGAGACGTATATCCCTTAGTGTTGCTAATATTCGTCAGAATACATACCTATAATGCACTACCGAAGTTGAATGACACTATCGAATGCTGGCTTTTTTCACCATTCGATCTAATTCAGCATGTATTTCTGTGACGCATAATGTGATGTGGTGAAAGTCCCACTCAATACAAGTTTTTCTCGTACAGTTTGCAGCGAACATACACACGAACTGCATTTAGCTTAGAATATACCCGCGGCAGGTATGCCTGTCGTAAGAGGCGACTAAAAAACCAAATTGAACCAAGGGGTTGTATAGCGCAACCCTTTCACCTACCTGTGGCGAATCCTGCCATTTTAACACTAGGGGGAGGGAGGACGGTGGAAGGTTTCATGTTGTCATACTAAATCGTTCCCGAGATGGTCGGGCTAGTGTCATAATGGTGCTTGTTACTGGAACCTGCCGGATCTGCAACCGGCAAAGGACCATCAACATCGAGAACACTCCTCAAGGTCTTTTGGGGGTATCCCTATCACTAAAACAACAGGTACTGCATTTTCAACCTGTTATTTATGTATTACAGTGATGCGCGCGCTATACAAGAACTTCCTTTTCAACCCGTTACTTTTGTGTTACATTATTTAAAATTATACTCTCATAATTTTTTCATATCTCGCCTAAAGAAGTATAACTTCAAAAAATTTAGTCAGCTTAGTGGAAAATTATCGATTCGAAGAAATTTTCTTTCCTATTTGAAAAAAGAATGTATATAATTTTAAAACTTTTTAATCGCATTTCCCTTCGAATCGAGTTAGAGAATAGGGCCCCTGACAATACCTCTTTGAAAAAAAAACAGATATATTTTCCGAATATTTTGATATTTTCTCTTAACTGTTTTTTGTTTCGGAGTTATGAATTTTGGAAACGAGTCAAAATTGCTTTTTATAAACAGTTTTATAATCAAAAGATACATTCAGCTTTATATAGTGACTTTCCTCCTCCTTCTTCCACCTGACTTCACCCATAAATCCGCCAAAAGTCAAGCCTTTCACTTAAAACGACTTCGCATCGTAAGGATTAACTGCATACCTACTTATCATTGCACTAACGTGTGTCTAACACAACAGTTACAACAGATGAAAGATAAAAAATAAAATATGCTGAAACTGCTCGCCGTTTACTTGCGCTGTTTGGTCAGTTAGAGGATTTATTAGAATAGTTGCTGCCATACATAAAACATAGTACATTACGGTGTTTAATTTTTGGAATACTTTTCCTCACGATAAATAGAAATCCTGAATGTAAGCGTAAGGAGTAAGCATAAGTGTAAGCGTCATCAAAGGCCCTGGGTTCAAGTCCCGGCAAAAAAAGTAAAACAAATATATGCAAAGCGCGATAATCTCCTATGAGATTTTAGGCCAAGCTTCTCTGCCAATTTACGTAGTGCTCCGTCTAATTTTTCTACACATTAACGGAACGGATCCTACATGTTTTACGCTGACTCCGAACGGCATCTGGCATGCAGATGAGTTTTCACTGAGAAGCTTTTCATTGCAGAAATACACTCGGAGTATTTGCCAACTCACTGCTGAGGGGCGACCCCACATTGGGGACGAACTTTTCAAAATGACCTACATATCACAAATATTAACCGATTTTAATCATTTTTGTACAGAAATTTTTGTAATTGAATTCTGAAGAGACTCACATTGTCCGATTTTTAAAATTAATTATTTAAAATTTGGTACTTATTTAGAAAAAAAAACAATTTTGCAAAATGTTCTTAAAAAATTGTTTAAACAAATTAATTTTGCAAAACGAATGTCAAATTTCAGATTAGCAATACCTACTATCTCTTAAAGTGTATATCATTCTCTTAAGTATTGAGCAAAAATACGTATAATAATATAAAGTTCTGCAAAGAATAGGTTATTTTGCAACAAATTGTTTAATAAACAAATTAATTTGAAGAATCAAACGATGTGAGTCTCTTCAGAATTCAATTACGAAATTTCTATGTAAACATTGTTGCAATCGGTTGATTTTCCGAGCCTGTAAGTGGTTTTGAATGAAATTAGTGCTTAATCCCCAATGTGGACCCCGCTTGGAAAAACTTTTTTCTAATTGCAAAATGTTTTCAAAATTTTTTGATGCTGCTTTGCCCGGGAATTGAATCAAAGATCTTCGGTGCGGGTGGAGCACGCTACCACCACACCACGGCGGCCGCCAAGTCCCGGGCAAAGCAACATCAAAAATTTAGAAAAAAGTGCTTTCAATTATCAAAATATCCCTCCTATATCTGCCGTTCAAATAGATAATATGGGTATCTTCTATTTAACTGAAATTGAGATATTGAACATAACGTGTTTGCATTTGTACTTTTCAACATTAGCTGTTTTTTCAATGCAAACAAAAAATTAAATTTTGATTCCTTATACTCCAATATGTAACGTAAAATTTGTCACAAAACTTTCAGGGGCAGGAGCAGCATCTACAATTTTGTATGTACTAAATTTTTGTGGATACACCCTTTTCTTTAAAGTAGAAAGCAGTCATAAAAAAGCTAAGAATACTTTTCATTGAGCATATCTGCTGAATAATAAGCCAAATCTTAGCGAAAAATAGTTTTGTGTCAATGATGTTTCACCTACCAAGTTTTGTTGTAAAAAGAATTGGGAGAAATTTTTTTTTCAATGGGCCCCTATTCCGATTAAGCATTACACAACATTTCTGGAGCCTCAAAAAAAATAAATCCCTTGTAACAAAATGCGAAAAAGTAATTTATCTGAAATGAACTGTACAATTGAAACTCACGCTGAGTATATAATGTTCGGTTACACCGAACTTAGACACCCGTACTTGTTATATATAAGATTAGGCTGGATATGAAATAATAGAGTACAAATAAAAGAAATATATTTAAAATAAAATAAAATTTTATTTAATTAAATGAAGTTAAACCAAATAAAGTAAATTTAAATTAAATTTAATTTAATTATATCAATTCTTAATCGACGAGTTATGCGTTTGTTTTTGAAAATTTTGTTGTAGGTTTAGTACTGTTTTCAATTACCAATGTATTATCGGCACATTTTTGATATTTCATCAACGACTCATCGGTTTGTTATGACAAAAATACCTTTCGAATTTCGATACAAACTCTCACACATGTGTAACATTTCGATAATAAGTCGATAAAAATCCAGTAACAACACAATGAAAAGCTGATGCGCAATTGATAGCAAGTTGGAAACAAATCGAAAACTCATCAATCTTAGTTCGCTATCAATAAAAAACCGATAATAAGACAATAACTTGTAGGTAGAAGCCGATGAAGCTCTTCTCAAAAAGCCCGACAAAATTTGTTTCCGATGAAGTTACCTCTGGTGTATTTCAACTTCGAGCTCTCCAAAAAATAAAAGCATTAGTTTCCTAGACGTACACCTGCATGTTTACACATCGAACCTCACGAGTACCTGGTACTCACTTATTTTTCATACCTGGGCATTGCTCAAGGGTCTCACACTCCTTTTAAAGTTTTCAGTTTTAGTTGTCCCCATGATTTCCAGTATGAAATTTGATTGAAATATAGCACATACGACGAATATGAGACCTTTTGAATTGCATAACTTCTTTCTAATATGATGTTAATTTCCAGCTCATTTCAGGGGGCTAATTCACGTTCTGTGAAGTGGTAACTTGAAAAAAAAGCTCATACAAATATGTGTTAAAATTCGGTTCGATTTAATTTATTCACTTCACAGAACATGAATCGGCCTCCAGGTTTCATATGTGATATAGCAATAAATAAACGTTAAGCGTCGATAACCTCTGAAGAGATTTTAGGCCGAACCTCTCTTCCAATGCGCGTCGTGCTCCTTTTATTTTTTCCTACAAATTGGCAGGACGGTACCTACTTGTTTATGTCGACTCCTAACGGCATCTGCACGGCAGTTGAGTTTTCAATGCCAGTCATGGAAGAAATACACCGAAGTGTTTGCCAAATACTGCCGAGGGGCGACCCCTCTTAGAAAAATTTTCTTCTCATTGAAAACCCTTGTTTCTAAAATTTTGATGCTGCTTTGACCGGGCGTGAACCCAGGATCTTCGGTGTGGTAGGCGGCGCACGCTACCATCACACCACGGCGGTCGCCAATATGTAATATACACTGCCATAATTTTATTTTGACTTAAATACGACATACTATTTCTTATGTTTTAGAATGTCAGATTTATTTTGTTTCACTAATCAGAAGATTTATAAAGACAAAAAAATCCAATCAAAAATGACACACCCTAACGTAGATATGTAGATATGTAAGTCTATAAACTAGTTAATAAAAGTATAATCTACATACATACTTACAAGTAAATATTTATGTTTGTTTGTGCCAGTTAGTTATTTAATATCAACTTCAGTGATATGGCTGTAGTTAGTTTTTTTTATAATAAATTTCCATAGGCTGGTTTGCTCTGAACGAAAGACTTAAGCGACGAACTTACCAATAAAGCAAACTAGATGTAGTCAATAGAGCAGGCATGCTTAACCAACGAACCGATATCATTTCGTTACGATAATTAACGTTAATAAACGAAACAAAGTCATTTCGTTTCGTTTATTAACGTTAAGAACGTCAAATTAACGAAATGATTTTGTTTCGTTTTCTGCCCTATCAAAACGAAATCAAATCGTTTATGTTGATTATTAATTTCAAACTATGCTGGCAAAGCTGATTGATGGCGGAGTCATTAAAGGTGAAAGCATTAGCCAAGCTGATTGCAACTTTTCTCATGAATTTTGACAGTACGAACATTTCTCAGAGTATTTTTGACATTACCACCAACGAATTACACAAACAAATTACATGGAGTTTGTGTGTGTATGTCCGCTCGCTGTTACCACCTTACGGCTTCACCATGGCTATAGCATTGCCAGCACAATTCAAACATAAAGTATCACGTTTTTGTTAACGTTTTTAACGTTAACGAAATCTTTTCGTTTCGGTTAAAAACGAGATACAATTTATCTTGATAATTTCTTTATCGATAATATTTCGAAGTGTTTCAACAGAAACGGTGGAAATTTTTTGATAAACGATTAGCTTAACGTTAAGGTGCATTCCTGCAATAGAGTATCGATTTTGGTTAATGCGATATGAAAAGAAACAATATTAAACTGTAATTAAATCGAATCAAAATTAAAAACTGTGTAGAATTGCATAATCCAAATCTTGTAATAATTTGACACAGAGAGTTAATGAAATAATTTGTTAAATTTGCTGACAATCAAAAATAAATTATTTACAATAATTTATGAAAAGCAGAAAAAACATCAAAAATTCACTATATTAGTTGGGTTTAGGATTTTGTGCAAATACTCTATCATTAATGCATTTACAAACTGTTGTCGTATATTTACACAATGCACTAACAATATATATATATATACATTTGCTACGTAATTGCAAATACGCAACATCAAAAACTGTAGGATATTTTCCAATAAAGCAATAATACATAATAGCAAATCAGCAAATGTCAATATAAGGCGGTTCAAATTTTTATGCATTCGATATTGGAAACGTTGCTGAAGTCCCGTATCATGAACAACTTTTGTAAATATACCTTTCATGAAAATGAAAATTGTAAGTCCTTAAAGGAAAAGGGATAGACCCCAATAATATGTATACCGAAATTTCAGGATGAAGAGCTGAGTAATTTAGCCATGTGCGTCTGTCTGTATGCAAACTGTCCCTCAATTTTTGAGATATCTTGATAAAATTTGGTGAGCGGGTATATAAATGATGGTGGATAAATGATGTATATTGGAACGATTTTCCGTCATCCCTTGTCAAATTTGGTTTTGAAACAACCGGTTTCGGCGTTGTGCCATCATCAGTGTCGATTTTTGTTCTAATCTGTTGTTGTCGTTTGTATTTATAGTTCGTAGGTACATGAGCAGGTATTGTCAGGATTGATGTTTGTATATATTTAGTTATGTGTATGTGCTGTGTGTTCATTCAGAACCGAGGGTGGTTTTTACTGATCGATTTTGTGGCTGACTTAGCAGTAAAAATATGTAATTTTAGTCGTTTGAACTTCTTTGTGGGTTTGTTGTTTGGTGTGTAATTGTTTTGGGTTTATTTGTTGCTGTGTGTTTGTCGGTTGTACCTATGTGATTACTTTGTTTCTTGTAAACAAGTTTTAAAGGCTCGAATATTGTGTCCGAAATTGTATTTATCTGTTCATTTATTATTCTACTGTCGAATGTTTTCTGTTTGTAGATTTCCATGTTTTCGAGTACGTTGAGACGTCGAAGTTGCTATAAAAATTCCAATCCCAATCGAAGATTCTAACATGGCACATAGATTGTTCCAAATGAACCCTTCGGCTCCTCCACTTATTGCGCTACCAAAAATCCACAAGCCGGACACGCCAATGAGCCCATCAATAATTTTAAATCGGCACCATGTTACAAATTGTCCAAATATTAAAATTGATATTGAAAGATACTCTGGAACTAAGGAACGAATATGCAATAACTAACACAACAGAACTAATAGAGAAACTTGAGACCGTAGAGCTAACAAGAACAGCAAATTTATATCTTTTGACATAAAAGATTTATACCCATCAATACCACTATCGGAGAACTTGGACATAGTTAGCTCAACAATAGTTCATAATATAAAAAACAAAGTGAAAAGTATGCAAATCACAAATACGCTAAAGACCCTTTACGTTAAAACTATTTCAATTCAATAATAAAATATATAGACAAACAAACGGTCTTTGAATGGGAAGCCCCGCATCAGCCATTCTTATGGAAGTGTTCATGCAAAATCTGGAAGAAAAGTACATACAGGAGCTGAAGTCCAAATTAGGCGTGTCATTTTATGCTAGAAACGTGGTGACATAATATGCGTTTTAACTACTAATAACTAAGAGCTTGTACTGGAGTACCTCAACAAGCAGCACAAAAAAATAAAATTTACAATGGAAACCGAAAAAGACGGAGAATCAACTATCTAGACCTCACGATAATATTTATAAAGAAACCAAAAGATTTAACTATGACATTTATAGAAAGCCAACGGCCACCGACACATAATACATAATACCTCAAATCCCCCCCCAACAGCATAAAATGCAACATTAAGGCATTTGGTACATAGACTTGAAAGAACACCTCTTACACACGAGGCATAAAAGAGAGAACTTGAGGTCATATATAACATCGCTGCAAACAACGGATATAAAAAAGCACTAGTGGATGGGCTCAGAAGGACAAATATAGAACCAGAAAGAAATAATGAAAAGGAAAATAATAGCTGGACGACTATGACATATACTGGAAAAGCAACATATAAATTGGCAAACTTCTTTAAAAATACAACATTAACACAGCATTCAAAACATCGAACAATCTAGGGCGAAAACTAAGAACTAGCACTAACTCAGAGAATCCGTTTAGCAGCCATGGCGTATACAAGCTTACCTGCGGATGCCAACATAGTTACATAGGACAAACAAGACGGAAAATAAGAACGAGGTTCAGAGAACATATTAGAGATTACAACAAAAAAAATACGGAATCCAAACATTATACCAGAGTCTAACTTCTCGAATCACATGGTCGAGAATGAATGTTCCCAGCAAACATCAATAAAACAGTTAGGGTTCTGCACATACAAGCAAAAGGCCGAATTCTCAACGTATTCGAAAACATGGAAATCTACAAACAGAAAACATTCGACGGTAGAATAATAAACGAACAGATAAACACAATTTCTGACAAATATTCGAGCCTTTAAAACTTGTTTACAAGAAACAAAGTAATCACATAGGTACAACAGACAAACACACAACAACAAATAAACCCAAACCAATTAACGCACCAAAACAACAAACCCACAAAGAAGGTCAAACGACTAAAATTATGGATTTTTACCTGCCTCAGTCAGCCACCCAAATCGATCAGTAAAAACCACCCTCGGTTCTGAATGAACACACAGCACATACACATAACTAAATATATATAAGCATCAATCCTGACAATACCTGCCCATGTACCTACGAACTATAAATACAGGAAAAACGACAACAAACAGATCAGAACGAAAATCGACACTGAGGATGATACAACGCTGAAACCGGTTTGTCTCAAAACAAAATTTTACAGGGGATTACGAAATCGTTCCAATATACATCATTATTGTTCAGCCCCATTCATGAAAGGTATGAAGCTTTCGGCCCATCCCAAGAGAGTCCCGTCCTTACTTGTTTTTCTTTTCATATTTTGTTTTGAATTGACAGTTGCTGACTTTCTGTTCAATGTTGAAAAAATAAATTATGGTTATTGCTGTTGCTTTTTGCAAGGACCGAGCAAATACAAAGCCATATAATTTTTAGTGTACAAAAACTCTAAACAGCCTTTTTGTTTTGGCAGTACCTTTTCTGCTGACAGATGTTCGTTGGTGGAGCAAGTGGACCTGTGTGATAGAAAAAACAATTGTTTATTTAAAAAATGTCATTCCATTAAACTTCTGTGTGAAATAAGTAGCAATGCGCTTGTGTTCAGATAAATTTCAATGTTATCTATTATCGGCATCAAATACCATTCCGCAAATACCACCTGTAGACCTGGTCCACATAATACTGAGACCTTGGTAGTATAGAATCATCAAATACTGGACGAACAAACTACACTATCCCATACTTGCGCTTTGATGGGGATCTTAGAGCATGGGTCTCCAAAAACTAAACATGATTCCCCAAATTTGGGCTAAATCGGTGATGGAAAATCTATCAGTAGGTTGAGTTGTCATGGAATGTCCCTAATGTATGTGACTCTTTTTGTCCTTTGCATTTCATAATGAACTTTGATAAAAATTTTCGTCTATTTCGGATCGCGCTCCATCCATTAAATCTTAATCATGGCAATCTAGCAATGTACTTATTCTCTCGAGCCCCCTACCACAAGTTGGCAATCGCATTACTTTGCTCGTTCACTTGTCTCAATTCTGTCAATTAATTGTTCGTACCATTTCGGTTGGTGAGAAATACATGAACTTTTGGTGTGGTCATTAAGTTTTTTGGTCATGAATTGGCGCTTGTACATATGGAGCTGACGGACTATAATTGTTATATAAATTAAACAACAACGAATTTGGTGCTCGTTGAAGGTTTCACACATTCCAACTGATTGCTACATAAGATATTGTATTGCAGTGCAATGCTATATAATGGGATCCGGAGAGTGGGGGTTTTGGAAACATAACTCAAAATCAATTATTTCCTAAGCAAAGGAGAAAATGCAACCTGCCTCTATACAAACTATACCGATATTGCGAGAAGCTTCAAATGCTACCCGATAAGAAAGATGCCCGAAAATTTGACCAGCAAATGTAGCGAAGAACTGAAGGTTTCAAGATTGCAGGAAAGATATATGCGACCTGCTAACCAACCTACATAGCGTGCTTAACTTTTGGAGGGAGCACTACTCTTCAGTGCTAGATGGCGAAAGTTATAACGAATTCGATACCCTGATTCTTGATAAGGAAATATACATTTCGCCGCTCTACTATGATGCAGTGTGAATAGGCAATATTTCAACTAAACAATAATAAAATGGCCGGAAATGACGGACCACCGACCAAGGCTTTCAAACAGAGATAGTAAAGGGCAAACTATAATCGTATAAGTGCATGCCTTCATATTGGAATTTAAGTGCGCTCAGTCCAAACCAAAAGCATGCCCAACCACATCAACTATCGCAGAATCAGCCTCCGGCTTAGGGCTCTGTATCTAAAGGCGGATGTACGAAGCTGCTGTCGCTTCACGTTACCGCTTTAACATCGCCATAAAAACTATATACCCAGTTTGTGCATGTGGCCTTTTAGTCTGCAATAACCTGTGAGTATGTCTGTTAAAATTCTAAGGCTGCTTTTTGAGAGGTTAATCTTGGCTTTATAACTATTTGACTTACATTTTCCTTTTATAACCTTCCTGCCGCAATCCTGGCCTTTCGCGCCAGTGTTGTTGTCTGAGGTGTCCTTCTTTTGCCTGAGCTCTTCCCTTACAGTGTGCGACCCTATCGTCATGATAGGCTCAGGACCTTTTGATCGCTGTCTTTCTTGCCAGCCCGTCCATGTGTTCGGATTCATCCACCCCTCTGGGGCCAGGTACCCAAGTCAAGCGAATAGTGTTATTGACCGCTAAATGATTTCCACGGACTCAAGGACTGTTGATAATTTAATCTCAACTAAAGATATTGCCTTGAGCGCTACCTGACTGTCGCTGAGTATTACAATACTCTCATTTGTATATCCCCGCTGCAGATTTATCTCTGCACACCGGCTTATGGGGATTACTTCGGTCCAGCGTCTTCGAACCATCGGTGTATAATAAGAGAGCATGATCCTGGTGGAGCGCTTCTATTTTGTAAGTGTTCTATGTACTTTTGTTTCTCAAGCTCTATTTTGAAACGCTTCTCAAACTTAGTAAACTTTCTCGTTTCATCTCTGACAGCGGGTTCAATTATCTGAGAACCCTGCATAGTTCGCCTCCTACCTGGCTCCAGGGGTGACAAAACGGCCCTTGTGGACTCCCCTTCTAGTTATAATCCGTAATATGCCATCTCCAGTTGAGGTTTCTTAAATCTTTATACGTAGAAGGGCGTTTATCTACATTCGAAATTGGCCGTTGAACCTATCTTCTCTCGAGCGACTCATATTATAGTGAGCCTTGTTGTCAAATGCCTCCTCTATGTCCAAAAAAGCGCATAGCAGTACATCATAGCAGTCCATCGAACTTTGGATTTCTGCGGTCAGCTGATATAATGCGGCGGCTGTCGACCTTTCTATCCAATACACATGCCAACATCAGGTTTATTGGACTAAAGGACTTCGGACTGAAATAGTCCCTTCTAGTCACCTTAGGTATGAAGACCACTTTCGCCCTTATCTACATCCCATAATCTTTGTTAGATTAGGGATCAATCTCAATAAATAAATGTAAAGCGCGATAACCTCCGAAGAGGTTTAAGGCCCAGTTTTCTCAAATTGGAGTACGTCCCGTCTACTTGTTTAATGCCGACCTCGAACGGCATCTGCAAGGCAGATGAATTTTCACAGGGGTGACTCCCCTTAGAAAAATTTTCTACTAATTGAAAAACTTGTTTCTAAAATTTGACGTTGCTTTGCCCGGGGCGTGAACCACGAACACCACGGTGGCCATCTATATAATTTATTTTTGATTAAATACGCTTCATTACTGGTATCAACCAGGTATTTATTTTTCACAATAAACAGCTGTTGGTTTTGGTGGTACCACCTTGGATATTTTTTGCAACTCCACCTCAACTTGATATGCAATGTAGGATATGAACTAGAGAAATGTGTTAATAATTCATTTTAGAACTATACATTTCAAAATCTCTTGAAATTAGGATAATAATTGGAAAACTTTTAATTTAACAAAATTTTTCAAAATTTGGATAGTGATTGTGGAATGATGTTGGATATCAACTCGAGAACTATCTGGTTTAAGAATAATTAAATAATGATGTTGGGTATCACTTCCGGAACTAGATATATGTATATTTCGCTGGAGAATTTTTTTGCCATGTTTGTTGGGTAAACAAAATCCACTTCTGCTGCCGTATCTACAATTATCTAGATAATAAAAACCAATGTTGCCGCACAAAAAAGCATATCCCACAGGCGGCCCTAAACTGTGTCTGAAAAACGGCTCAGTAGTTTAACTGGAGTTTAAATATTACTAGAGGTTAAGCTTAGCTTAACCAACTACTAAAAAACCGGGCCCAACTGTTCGAAGTTTTGAACGTTGTAGTAATGTTGTATTTAAAAAAAAACAAGTAAGGAAGGCTAAGTTCGGCTGTGACCGAACATTACATACTCACCTGAGAGCTTTGGAGACCAAATAAGGGAGAATCACCATTTAGCAAAATGAACCTAGGGTAACCTGGAATGTGTTTGTATGACATGGGTATCAAATGGAATATATTAAAGAGTACTTTAAAAGGGAGTGGGCCATAGTTCTACAGGTGGACGCCATTTCGGTATATCGCCATAAAGGTGGACCAGGGGTGACTCCAGAATGCGTTTGTATGATATGGGTATCAAATGAAAGGAGTTAATGAGTATTTTAAAAGAGAGTGGCCTTAGTTCTATAAGTGGACGCCTTTTCGAGATATCGCCATAAAGGTGGACCAGAGGTGACTCTAGAATGTGTTTATACGATATGGGTATCAAATGAAAGGTGTTAATGAGTATTTTAAAAGGGAGTGGGCCTTAGTTCTATAAGTGGACGGCTTTTCGAGATATCGCCATAAAGGTGGACCAAGGGTGACTCTAGAATATTTTTATACGATATGGGTATCAAATGAAAGGTGTTAATGAGTATTTTAAAAGGGAGTGGGCCTTAGTTATATAAGTGGACGGCTTTTCGAGATATCGCTATAAAGGTGGAACAGGGGTGACCGTAGAATGTGTTTGTACGATATGGGTATCAATTGAAAGGTGTTAATGAGTATTTTTAAGTGAGTGGGCCTTAGTTCTATAGATGGACGCCTTTTCGAGATATCGCTATAAAGGTGGAACAGGGGTGACTGTAGAATATGTTTGTACGATATGGGTATCAAATGAAAGGAGTTAATGAGTATTTTAAAAGGGAGTGGGCCTTAGTTCTATAGTGAACGCCTTTTCGAAATATCGCCATAAAGGTGGAGCAGAGGTGACTCTAGAATGTGTTTATATGATATGGGTATCAAATGAAAGGTGTTAATGAGTATTTTAAAAGGGAGTGGGCCTTAGTTCAATAAGTGGACGCCTTTTCGAGATATCGCCATAAAGGTGGACCAGGTGTGACTCTAGAATGTGTTTATACGATATAGGTATCAAATGAAAGATGTTAATGAGTATTTTAAAAGGGAGTGGGCCTAAGTTATATAAGCGGACGCCTTTTCGAGATATCGTCATAAAGGTGTACCAGGTGTGACTCTAGAATGTGTTTATACGATATGGGTATCAAATGAAAGGTGTTAATGAGTATTTTAAAAGGGAGTGGGCCTTAGTTCTATAGATGGACGCCTTTTCGAGATATTGCCATAAAGGTGGACCAGAGGTGACTCTATAATATCTTTGTACGATATGGGTATCAAATGAAAGGTATTAATGAGGGTTTTAAAAGGGAGTGTTTTAGTTGTATATGTGAAGGCGTTTTCGATATATCGACCAAAATATGGACCCAGAACATCGTCTGTCGGGTACCGCTAATTTATTTATATATGCAATACCACGAACATTATTCCTGCCAAGATTCAAGGGCTTTTGATTTCGCCCTGCAAAACTTTTTCATTTTCTTCTACTTAATATGGTAGGTGTCACACCCATTTTACAAAGTTTTTTCTAAAGTTATACTTTGCGTCAATAAACCAATCCAATCACCATGTTTCATCCCTTTTTTCATATTTGGTATGAAATTATGGAATTGTTTTAATTTTTCGTAATTTTCGATATCGAAAAAGTGGGCGTGGTCATAGTCGAATTTCGGCCATTTTTTATACCAAGATAATGTGAGCTCAGATAAGTACGTGAACTAAGTTTAGCAAATATATATCGATTTTTGCTCAAGTTATCGTGTTAATGGCCGAACGGAAGGACAGACGGTCGACTGTGTATAAAAACTGGGCGTGGCTTCAACCGATTTCGCCCATTTTCACAGTTATCGTCATAGAGTCTATGCCCCTACCAAATTTCACAAGGATTGGTAAATTTTTGTTCGACTTATGGTATTAAAAGTATTCTAGACAAATTAAATGAAAAAGGGCGGACGCCACGCCCATTTTGAAATTTTCTTTTATTTTTGTATTTTGTTGCACCATATTCATTTCTGGAGTTGAATATTGACATAATTTACTTATATACTGTAAAGATATTAAATTTTTTTGACTTTTTTTAAAGTGGGGGTGTTCTTCATCCGATTTTGCTAATTCTTATTTAGCACATATATAGTAATACGAGTAACGTTCCTGCCAAATTTCATCATGATATCTTCAACGACTGCCAAATTACAGCTTGCAAAACTTTTAAATTGCCTTCTTTTAAAAGTGGGCGGTGCCACGCCCATTTTCCAAAATTTTACTAATTTTCTATTCTGCGTCATAAGCTCAACCCATCTACCAAGTTTCATCGCTTTATCCGTCTTGGGTAATAAATTATCGCCCTTTTTCGGTTTTTCGAAATTTTCGATATCGAAAAAGTGGGCGCGGTTTTAGTCCGATCTAGTTAATTTTAATGGCGGCCACCGTGGTGTGATGGTAGCGTGCTCCGCCTATCACACCGTATACCCTGGGTTCAACTCCCGGGCAAAGCAACATGAAAATTTTAGAAATAAGGTTTTTCAATTAGAAGAAAATTTTTCTAAGCGGGGTCGCCCCTCGGCAGTGTTTGGCAAGCGCTCCGGGTGTATTTCTGCCATGAAAAGCTCTCAGTGAAAACTCATCTGCCTTGCAGATCGGAGTCGGCATAAAACATGTAGGTCCCGTCCGGCCAATTTGTAGGGAAAATCAAGAGGAGCACGACGCAAATTGGAAGAGATGCTCGGCCTTAGATCTCTTCGGAGGTTATCGCGCCTTACATTTATTTTTTGTTTAGTTAATTTTAAATAGCGATCTGAGATGAGTGCCCAGGAACCTACGTACTCAATTTCATCAAGATACCTCAAAATTTACTCAAGTTATCGTGTTAAATGACAGACGGCCGGACGGAGGGACATGGCTCAATCAAATTTTTTTTCGATACTGATGATTTTGATATATGGAAGTCTATATCTATCTCGATTCCTTTATACCTGTACAACCAACCGTTATCCAATCAAAGTTAATATACTCTGTGTGCAAAGCACGCTGAGTATAAAAATATTGCCAATTTATGTGTTGCCTTTCCAGTACATATATGCCATGGTCATCAAAGTGCTTGTACTTTCCTTTTCCTTATTTCCATTTTGCTCTCTGTGATATCTTCTGAGTTTATCTCCTAGCATTTTTTATGTCCATTATATATACTCCAAGCTCTCTCTTACATATGTATATGCTTCTTGTGTGGGAGGCGTTCTTTCAAGCCTGAGTACCAAGTCTCTTATTGCTGCATTTCATACTGTTGTGGGTGGTTAGATTGTGTCGATGGCCGGTGGTTTTCTATGTATATATCTCAAGTTAAATCTATTGGCAATGTTATCAATACTTGTCGTGAGGTCTTAGACAAGTTGCACACGGGGCTACGCGTCATAGACGCTGCAGGCAAAATCTTACGCTTTGTTGTCGAACACATGCACTTGAATGGAGAGCTGCACACGAGGCGTAAGCTGCATGAAAGTTTCATGTAGCTAAGCGTACAGCAATGTTGGTCGCTGAGCGTACGTACGCTTGAAAAAAAAGAAGAGCAAGATGTTTTTTTAAATTTTTTTGTATGCAAATTTGTGTAATTAGTTATAAAATGTTACTTTACTTAATAAAAGTGCGTGAAAGGTATATTATCGAAGTGAAAAAGAGCATTAAACACCACAACAGCTTGGTTAGACATTTTTGAAGCGTTTAAAAGGCTAAAAAGTGTTGGAAACTAGAAATCACCCTTTTCTCTAGTCCGCGGTGGTATAAAATTGCCTTTCATAATTTACAAAGCCACGGGGATGCAAACAACGTTTAACACCTATTTTCCTTTGGTTTCGGGGACGGATATAGCTGAAGAAATTTAATGTGTTATTTTTCAATAATTGTTTGCTTTTTGTAGCGACGTTCGAAAGTAGCTTCGTGTGCAGATCTTGAGGCGTAGAGAAATCGTAGCTACAACGAAGCTAAAACGCATATGATGTCATCACGTATCTAGCGTAAAGACACGTCTAATTTGCGTTTCAATTCCCGTATGTTCTTTTCATCAAGATTTTGCATGAAGGGTTCCATAAGAATTGCTGATGTTGGGTTTCCCGTTCCAAGACAGTTTGTTTGTCTATATATTTTATTTAATGTTTAAGAATTCATGAGCTTAACACCGGCTTATAATAATTGAAAATTCAATTATTATGTTTATTTAAGAGAAACTGAAAGAAAGAAACATTTACTGGCATATTGCGATGGTACCATTTCGAAAACCGCCACGTAATCATTATCAGGCAATTTCGCAATGTTATCAAAGGTTTTACCGAGATTCGCACCGCGAATCATACGGTGAAACTGCATTGGTTAAGGCATACTTTTAGCTTCATCTTATGTACTATGAAGTATTGTTGAGTTAACTATTCCCGACATCGCCGGTAATAGTATTCATGGGTAAAAATCTTTTATGCCAAAACATACCAATATGCTGGTCTTTGTCAGCTCAGCGGTCGCAAGTTTCTCTATTAGTTCTGTTGTGTCAATTATTGCGTATTTATTCCTTGATTCCAGAGTATCCTTCAATATTGTTTTTAAATATTTAGACAGTTAAAAGCATGGTAACGATTTAAAATTAAATATGGTCCTCATTGCTGCAATGCTACTGCTACTGTAATCCCATTCCGCATTCGAACAAATGCCTATGTATATTAATTTGTTAAAAATGCTTCCTCGTACCTCCTTGAGCATCTAGGAAAATAGTTCCGCCTTCTCCGTTGGTTACGATATGCATGACTTTGTCATTATCTTTTTTCCGATCATCAACTAAAAGATCTTTATGAGTTTTCACAAACCGGTCAAGCTAATTTGCACCAAAATA
>JARSSU010047531.1:0-95669 GCA_029619165.1 Eurosta solidaginis
GTAGACCACTGTGGTGTAGAGAAAAAATTAACAAACGGGTATGAAGTGAGAAAAGTAAAATTGTAGCGCAACCAAGTGCTTCCACTTTTCTGCCTCTACCTTCAAAACTGAAAAGGGCACATCGAATTTGAAGCCCCAGATATTTCTAGTCCCTGAGAGGCTATTATCGTGCAAATTTCAATACTCAGTTGCCTCAAAAAGCTACAAGCAAAAAACTGTCAATATAGAAAATGACAAAAAAAAAGTATCGCTATTTTGATTGATGATAGTTTTGAGTATTGGAGGGGCACATTAATTTTGCTCATACTTTTAGAATGTCCGTCTCAAAAACAACATTCAGTTTAAATTACATAGCGTTTCAGCGATGCCTCAAAATTTTATCGAAAAAATTCAAAAAAAAATCAAGGGTATCGCTTGAAAAATTGTAAAAATCCACGTTTTTTACGTTTCGAAGTTCTGAAAAAACTTACTATCAACTTTCTTGATTTTTAAAATCATCAGATCGGATAGTCAAAAGGTCAAACTTAATTTCCTTGTACTTTTTTCTAGCCTTAAGTTTTTTGTCCGTGTGTAAAATCCGAGTATCCAAAAAAGTAAAAGTTTTGGGGATTTGCCCATATGCTATCTGTCTTGTCTTCGTCATTATTGCTGATTTCTGGTGGTTCTGTTTCGGCGGTGTTTACTCTTCTTGGCGTTCCATTCATTTACAGCAGGCTGTTATCAACGATGGTTTCTCTGTACCCAAATTCTTGCAAAACTGTAGAGAAGTCTGCCTTGTTGATATTAGCTTCAGTCGTATTAGCTTATCAGCTTTTGTTCCAGAAAGTGATTGGTTAAATTTTGGCAGTAAGAAATTTAATTCTTCTGCAATAAGTGCGTGAATATGATCAGTTATGAGGTCACCAATTACGGTAAATTATAATAATTATAACCATATTCTTAACTGTCATTACAATTTATTATGGTAAATTACAACCAATACAATGAAATTACAATCCCTTAATAATTAATATATGAAAAGAATGAAAAAAGTTTAAAACTAATAATTGAAAATAACTTCAATGAATTCTGGTAACATCCAGCTAAGTGTTTAAGGACCAAGTGGTTGTACCACAATTATATGAGCGAAAATTCCAAAAATCTGGTTTATGTCTTTTTTCATTTTTTTTAATATTTTTTATATTATTTTATTTTATATTTCTCAATGAACGTTGCCAATTTCGTGACAATCATTGCTGAATTATACAAGGTTTGCTAGTCAGAAATATTTTTGTCAGTTTTCTGCTTTATTATGACTTACCAAACATTGCCTTGAGGTGTTGCTTCTTTTCGAATTTATACAAAAATGGTACTAAAAGCTGAAGATTTCAATGTAAATAAATTTTCGGCAATACTGGCGCCATAAATTATTTTTTCCAAAAAAAGGGTGGTCAAAATTTTAATGGATGGACAAATTTAGGAATTTTAAAGAAATATTTTAACAGCAATAAAATATCTTTTTCAAAAATGTACGGTTTTGTCGAAAATTCGGGGAGCAGTTGATATGGCCCCTTTAAATAGCACCAGTAAGTTTTTGGACTGTTCGGCAGACATTTCAATCTTCACCGCAGGACTCATAAACTGCGTCGAAGAGCAGCCGCTGATTCCGTAAAGTGTCAAGATCGGTACCCAACAGTGACGAACTGGAATGTTAGGGTTTTTGATTTTGATTTCGCTTTGGACTTGATCACTTTCGTTAAAACCGTGGCGGGCCTCAAGGTACGTTCCGGCTCCGATGCCGTTAAGTTGGTGGTGTAGGTGCGGTTGAAATCTTCCCGCTTTGCATCCGGTCCGGCTATGAACGCATTATCCATTACGGCGAGGGTCGTCATGGTGCGATAGGCGCGACAGACACGGAGAGCGCTCCGAAGCAGGTCGCTGATAGGCGGGAAAACTTCCGGCGGATCAAAAGGGCTGATAAGACGGATCAGCGCAGGGGTCTGGATTCAAACCCCGTAGATACAGTTAGCTCGGGTAGTGGAGGGGGTCGAAACCGACATAAAATGCAGACCCTTATGGGGCAGTTACTAGGAAAGGAAGAAGACCGGCGAATGCGACGGACCAGTCTAGCACCAGTAAGGAGGCCCTATCGCGAGGAGCTTTCCCAACGGGAGTCTTGGGGTCGAAGCCTGCCAAGAAAGGTAGGCGATGGATGCCGCGTAGGACAGGTTTGGGTGATCGGCGCCTGGCCGAAAAGATCCTGGAGCGCTACAGCGGAAGCGATGCAGCTCAGATTTCGGAGAAGCATTCCCGGACGCTGGAGTGGGTCAGGAGGTGGCGAGGATCACACACCGGTGTCCAACGATGCAGGTGAGCAGCAGGATGAGAGGAATGCCTCAACGACCAAAGGAGGTGGAGACGCACTTGCGTTTAATGAAATCGAGAGAAGTGACTATGCGTCGCCAGCGCCAGATCAGCGGCCTATTTGACCGCTGTTATGGAGAGCCCAGGTCCGCGGTCAGGCTTCGAATACTCGGGATGGTATCATGGATTTAGATTGATTGCTTGTGTTCACGAGCGATCGGCCTATATTTTTAAAAGAATAATTTCTTTGGTTGGGGAGGTCTGGACGGGAGCTAGGCTCGAGGCCGTGGAAAAGAGGGATCTCTTCCTTCGACCGAGGGCTCGAGTGTGGTTGCCTGCCGGACCCTCTTAGTTGGAGAAAATTCTGGAGTTGTTGCGATACTGCAACCCGAATCTTCCGACGCATAACTGGAGGGTCCTCAGAGTAGAGGAGGCCGTTGGGCCACGTCGGCAAGTGCTTACTCTGCTAAACGCAGATTCCACCGGTACTCTCTCTGACATGAAGGGGTTATCTCCTATGGTCTCGAGCGTGTGGTCCTCAAGATGTACCACGCCGATTCGAGGGGATATGGCCCCTCTCCCCCAGATACTGTTCGGGAGGGGGGGGGGCGTCCGCGGGAGAGCCAGAACCTATGGTTATGGCTGCTTATCCCGCTAATTTGGACAGTGAAAACACTGTTGACGTCTCGTCGATGGGAGATCTGTCATCAGTGTTGGTCATCTGGGTGATAGGGCAGAGGAGGAACTCCTAGCCTGCGAGGGTCAATCATCGATGGAGGGACCCGTCATCAGAGTAAATCGTTTGTTTGGTAGGGAGGAGATCCTAGCCTCCGAGGGCGAATCAGTCAAAGATGGGGTGCGGAAGACTGGTGTTGATGGAAATCCGTCAGATCAATCTTCAGCACTCTAAGGCGGCTTCCGCTAGTTTTTTGCTCTGCCTTGAAAGAGGCGGAGTGGATATAGTCCTTGTCCAGGAGCGGTGGCTGAGTAGTAACGGCGGAAAGATTTCTGGATTAAGGACGGGAAAATTCAACACCTTGGTGCACGGAGAGGCAGGTATGCTCTGTGCTTGTTAAAAAGGAGATTCTTTAATTTCAGCAATGACGACATAACCACGGTCTGCCTCGAGTGAGGCAGGTATGAAAAGGGGTGGTCTCAGCCTACATGCCACATGGGGGCGTAGCGGGACCACCACCTGCGATAATGGGCGAAATCATCGCTGAAGCCAGGCGGAAAGGTGTTGGTGAGAATATAAGCGTCAATGCTAATTCCAACCATAGCATCTGGGGAATTTCGGATACCAATATTAGAGGTGAGTCTTTATTTACTTTTATTGTAGATGAGGGACTTTGCATATGTAATAGGGGAATGCCCGACTTCTATTACTGCGGTAAGGGAGGAGTTCCTGGACCTCATCCTGGTTATTAAAGAACTGGAAGACCGGATATCGGGCTGGAGGGTTCTCAACGAGCACTCCTTCTTTGATCACAGATCCGCTGGTTGGCCATCATATACACTAACTGCCTCAGGCTTACCTATATCTCGAAGTCTTGGTACACGGTCGTGGTTACGGATTACGATGGAAACGGCTATCCATTCGATTGTAAAGCAAATAGAGAGGTCCCTGGAATACAAAGAGTTTGCTCTTGGTGCCCGTGGTGATTGAAATCACTTTTATATTTAGATATATTAAAACTTTTATTTAATTTAATAATACGCCTAAATGTATGCGTATACAATATTTTAAATTTTTCACTCTGAATGAAAATTTGTGATAACTGAAAAATCAAAATAATGAAAATAAAATTATTGAATAAACTAATGAAATTACAAAGTATATAAAGTTAAAGTACATTACTCCCCGTTCAAGAAAATTTAACATTAAACAAATTGAACGTAATTCTCTTTTTATGTGAATTCTTGGTGTTGTTTGTGTTTGTTGTTTCAATTATTACCGGTTTTAATCTGTCAATTGGAAAAGTTTTAATATTATTATTGATTTCAAATCTAAAACATTTTTGGCCTTTTTCCACAATTTTGTAAGGTTCTATGGTGGTTGTAATGAATGTTCATTAATAACCCGATCTAATGTAAATTTTCAAGTCTGAAGATCTTTTGGAACATAAATTCCAGTATCAGAATCTTTATGATGACTTAAATTAGATCTAATATTTCGAAAATGTTCACATAAATTACTTAAAACTTCAGTTGATGAGAAATTTTCAGCTGATGGCACAACTAGTTCCCCTGGCAAACGCAAATTTTGGCCAAAATCCTTTTCCGCTGGTGTAGCCGAAATATCTTCTTTATAAATTGATCTTAAACCCAGACGTATGACAGGTAATTCATCATACCAAGTATTTATTCCATCCCTAGCCATAATAGTAGCTTTTAGCTGTCTATGAAATCTCTCAACAATACCATTACTCTGAAGGTGATATGTAGACGTTGTTATTTGATGACTAACAAGTAATTTATTTAACTCTGAAAATAATTTTGATGTAAACTGACTACCTTGATCAGTAGTAACTTTCAATGGAACTCCGAAAGAAGAAATATATTCTCTGAAAAATTTGTTTGCAAATGTAGTTGCTGATATATCTTTTAAAGCGTTCTGGCCAGCGAGAAAACCTTTCAATAATTGTCAAAATAAAACGATGTTCTTTAGAAACTGGCAAAGGACCAACTATATCTAGTGGATATGGATATGTTCAAATCTGATTTTTGGAATTGGAATTTTGCTAATGGGAGACTTAGTATGATGATAAATCTTTGATTTTTACAGTTAAGACACTCTTTCGCCCAAATATTAATATCTTTGGTCATATTAGGCCAATAATATTTCTTAACAATTCGTCGCCGTGTACCTCTCGTAACGGGATGTGCAATTCCATGCAACATGTCAAATACTGTCTTTCGTAATCTACTGGGTAGAAATGGCCTAGGATTATCTCCTGAAATTTTACACCAAATATTGAAATTTAAATTTCAGTTCATTAGGGATATTAACTAACTTTAAATTTAAAAATTGAGGATCAGTTATAAGCTCGTTTAAATCACTATTATACTGTTGGTCCGTTTGTAAAAATTTAATGTTCAGTTCGGAATTCTGTATTGCGCTAACTTCAAGGGCTTTGGACAGTGTATCCGCTACAACATTGCATTCTCCTTTAATATACTGTATGCCATCAGTGAACTGTGCTATGAATTCCAAATGTTTCGTTTGTCTGGGACTCCGTTCTGTTTTGAATTTAAAGCAGTGGTCAATGTCTTATGGTCCGTAGGTATAAACTGTAAACTGTCGTCCTTCCAAAAGATATCTAAAATGTTTTATATTTAGATAAATTGCCAGCAATTTCCTATCAAAAGGACTTTACTTAATTTCAGTTGGAGACAGTTTTTTTAGAAAAGAATGCAATGGGCTCAATTTTATTATTGTAATTTTGTTGTATAACGCCCCCCAATCGCTGTGTTAAATGCATCTACTGCTAAAAGATAATTTAGAATCTTTGTTAAAATGATTTAACAATATCATAGATGCAAATTTATCGTTAATGCATACAAAAGCTTCACTCGAATTCTCGTCCCATACCAAAGTTTTGTCACGTTTCTTAGTTACTCTGTTAATAAGATCATAAATTTTGTTCGTAAATTCTGCTAGTTTTGGAATGTATCTATGGTAGTAATTTACTATACCAATAAATTTCTGCGAATAGCTGATACCTTTTCATCAGAACGTCGAATACCTGTTCCGGAAACGTTATGTTCTAAAATGTCGATGGTTGTCACAACAAAAGTACATTGACTTGGTTTAATGTTTAAACCGTACTCTGTAGGGCTTTGAAAGAGGACACGTAAATCTTTTAAATATTGTTCTTCGTTTTTACTTGCAATAAGAAAGTCGCCGATGTAAGCATACACAAAATCTAAGACACCAACTACCACATTTATGAATCTTTGAAAGGCTTGTGCAGAATTTCTAAGTCCGAAAGGCATTCTCGTAAATTCTAACATACCAAAAAGAGTTGTAATATCAGTTTTATAAATGTCTTCCTGAGCCATAGGAATTTGGTGATATGCACTAACTAAATCTAATTTTGAAAATATATTTTTTTTATGAATATTAATATTAAAATCCTGAAAGTAGGGTAAGGTATAACGATCGGGAACAGTTACAATATTTAATCTTCTAAAATCACCACATGGAGGCCAATCATTTAACTCTTTTTAGGTACAAGGTGAAGTGGTGATGCTACTGAAGAATTTGAAGAAATTCCTGTTTTAACTAAAACATCAAAGTCCGTTTTTACAACTTTGTATTTTACCGGATCCAATCGCCTGTGCTTAGAAAATGGAAGACTACCTTCTGTTACAAGTCGATGTACTTTTGCATGCTGGCCCGACGAGTGGGGAATGGGGGCATTTCCCCGGGCCCGGGCTTTCTGAGGGGGCCCGCGATCTAGAGGTACTAAGACCGTGGTGTGATGGTAGCGTGCTCCGCCATCCATACCAAAGATCCTACGTTCACGCCCCGGGTAAAGCAACATCCAAAATTTTAGAAACAATTTTTTTCAATTAGAAGAAAATTTTTCTAAGCAGGGTCGCCCCTCGGCAGTATTTGGCAAGCACTTACAGTGTATTTCTGCCATGAAAAGCTCTAAGTGAAAACTCATCTGCCTTGCAGATGCCGTTCGGAGTCGGCATAAAACAAGTAGGTGCCGCCCCGCCAATTTGTAGGAAAAATCAAGAGGAAAAAATCGGAGGTTATCGCGCCTTACATTTATTTGTTTATTTTAAGACATTTTTTTAATTCAGGAGTGTCTTTAGTTGTTCCATTTGCAATTTTTAAGCCGAATTTCAAAAGCAATGAATATCTGCATTTCGTTTTAATATTATAGTGAAGTGTGAAAAACATTTTGAAAAGTCTTTTTCCTTAAAATTTAGGAATAAATATTTCAATTGGCAGCTGGCGCAAAACGCTGTTTATAAATTTCAGCAAAACACGTGAGAAAAACTACATCAACGCAGGAAAGGCAAGTATTTTGCTATTATCGTTGATGCTACGCCTGATGCTAGTCACGTTGACAGACTATGTTTATTAGACTGGGTCGATTTATTAACCAATATCGCGCCATCGATTTTTCGGTAGGATTTGGGTTCAGGAAAAAAGTTCCACTACGCATACCCTAAAAAATAATTTTAGAGCCTGCGAAATTAAATTTTTTGACTTTTTTCGACTTTGATTTTTAAGGTTTTTTCATGACTAATAAAAAATGTTCATATGTATACCCTTTCCGACCCAACAATGTCCGCTAAAAACGTTGGCGATAACAGTTTTTTGAAAAAAAAATATTACATGAAAATTTTACAATCAATTACAATTTCGTTACAAATTATATTATCTATTTGGTACCTACATATATTTGTATGTATGTATGTATATGCTAATGTCTGTGCTCTAAG
Source organism: Eurosta solidaginis (assembly GCA_029619165.1). Classification (NCBI taxonomy): domain Eukaryota; kingdom Metazoa; phylum Arthropoda; class Insecta; order Diptera; family Tephritidae; genus Eurosta; species Eurosta solidaginis. The sequence goes on from JARSSU010047531.1 coordinate 7,807, forward strand.
GAGACTTAATTCTCCTATATACATATTTTTTATGCTAATTTGTATGCTGATCATAAATACAAAATGACTGAGTATTAGTTTTTTATACTTCTTCATGGCAGCCGTAAATGTGTTTTTTTACGAATTTTCTTATTAAAATTTGTTCGTAAGTGTAACAGCTCAACCTAATATAAACGCGCGCAAGTCATTTTCTGTCAAAAATGTCTCATGCACATACAATTTGTATAAGAGCAACCGAAATTGAATTTGCTGCGTGAAAACCTAACTCGATTTCCAATTTTTGTTCTGCGTGACATTTCGGTTTGACGTTTGCATATATGTTTTATATTGTCGCAACGCATGATTATTTCGGTTCGGGCAAAAAACGCCGGTTGTTTGCCTGCGCTAAAAAAACGCAGTGCGGTTTTATTAGGTTAGCTTGTAAGCTGTGCTCATAGTGAATTAATTTTATCATAACAAAAGTGTTATTTTTTAAACAAAAATAAATAGCCCGAACGAAACGATTACAGGTGACCAATATTTTTCGTAAATAAAGTTTAAATGATCGCGTACATGTATCAAAATAGTTGCAAAGGTGTTCGGTGAGCTTTTCTGAAAAAAAAATAAAAGAAAGGAAAGTAAAGTAAAGAAGAGTGTTTACGCGGTGTAGGTTATCATCCGTCCCATCTCTCTCCTTTTTTATCCGTAGCTCTATGAATTTATATATTTAACCCGTACTTGGTATTATATTCGATTATTGAATTGTATTGTATCAAATATCTATGAATTTATATATAACCCGCGTCTTGCATGGTATTCGATTATTGACTTATATTTCTTATATTGGCGGCCACCGTGGTGTGATGGTAGCGTGCTCCGCCTATCACACCGTATGCCCTGGGTTCAACTCCCGGGCAAAGCAACATCAAAATTTTAGAAATAAGATTTTTCAATTAGAAGAAAATTTTTCTAAGCGGGGTCGCCCCTCGGCAGTGTCTGGCAAGCGCTCCGATTGTATTTCTGCCATGAAAAGCTCTCAGTGAAAACTCATCTGCCTTGCAGATGCCGTTCGGAGTCGGCATAAAACATGTAGGTCCCGTCCGGCCAATTTGTAGGGAAAAATCAAGAGGAGCACGACGCAAATTGGAAGAGAAGCTCGGCCTTAGATCTCTTCGGAGGTTATCGCGCCTTACATTTATTTATTTTTTTTTATTTCTTATATTGAATTACCCACAAAATCAATGAATTGTATTTACCCTTAAATTCCCTATTGGGTCTCCTCATGGACGTGTGGCAGCCTCCACCGCGAAAATCCACCAAGTTCAATTCGCCGCAAGTACAGAATGGCGATATGGCATGATCGCCGACCTGTCAGAAAACAACAACTTTTTGGTCATATAAATTTTTTATTATTGTCATTGTGCAGAAATCAAAATCCTGTTTTTTCCTGTGCTGCAAAAAAAAAGTATTATAATTCTTGATAATCAAAGTTTGTATGATAAATCACATTAAGTCAGATTATCAAGTCACCGTTTATTGTGCTACAATTAACATTCCCATTAATTATATTGTGCGGAAATCTGCAAGTCACCGAGCATTGTCGGTTTCCTGGTAATCCATTATACTAACATAATTTCTGGAGTTAATTCATTTTGTAAGAGTCCAAAATAAAATCGAGCGAGTAGTTTGAAGATACAGTCAAAGGTGATACTGTTCGCGGCTTTAAATAATAAACAAGTGTTCTTTCCTTTGATTGATAACCTATGCATGTACATGAAAGGTGCATTGCGGTGTACAAAAGGAAGGTTTAATTGCAACATTTTCCGTGGTCCTATGGAATCTGGCTTCGACCTTCGCAAGTCAGTGTGAATACAAGATATCTGTGGTCAAATCATCTGCTGTACAGGATTTGTTACCAGCGTCATCGCCATCATCACCACATCATCGCCAGCACCGCATTTGCAGTGGGAGTACCTAAACAACAGGTGAGTGGTGTCATATCCCTTAAGGTGTATCTAATGGTCCTTCGTCGCCATTGACGGAACCAGCGTTTTTCATATACATATATTCGGTATATCCCCACGAATAAATTTTGGTGGCTCCCGCCAAATACAAATTTCTCCCTCCAGAATTAGATTTTCCCGCCAAAAATACATTTTATATATGTATATGTACATTCTCACCCCAATATTTATTTATTTATTTATTTAAATTAAGTCTACAGTACAGGATACCTTACAGACTAGAATAATGTAAAATAATCTCGCGCAAATGAGAAGAAGTATGTATTGTGATTGATTGTTATAACTTATAGACAAATTGAATTTAGAATTCTTACAAAATCCGATTTTGATAGTGCAAAGTCAAGCTTAGTTGATGAAGAGAACAAAGCATTTAATTCTCTTAGTGCCCGAGCAATAGGCGCATTGCTAGCATATGTTGTTCTAAAGTTTTCCAAATAAAAAGGGTAGAACTTACGAAGATTTCTCTGAGGAATATTAAAACTAATCCGCTCGAGTAACATTGGGCAATCGATAATGCCATTAATAACATTGAAAGCAAAAGAAAGCGAGAGAATTTTCCTTCGTTTTTCCAGCGAATCCAAATTAATTAGCAAACGCCGGGAATCGTAGGCCGGGACAGGCTCCTCAAACCTTAAGGAACGTAGGTGTTTTAGAAAGACCTTTTGAACTCGTTCAATTCTACTTATCGAGAGTTGATCATATGGTCTCCAAATGAAAACAGCATATTCTAAATGTGATCGAACAAGTGAGGTAAATAGTTGCTTAAACGTATAGGGATCAGAAAACTCCGTGGAGTTGCGACGAATGAAACCGAGAACGGAATACGATTTTGAGAGTATTAAGTTTATGTGGCCGTTGAAAGTAAGCTTAACATCAAATACCACGCCCAAGTCCTTAAACTCTGTTACATTTTGCAGCACATCATTAGCAATCCGATACGATGTATCGAGGATGCTTAGACACCTGCAATATGTCAAATGGAAACATTTCTTTATGTTAAGGGAGAGGCGTGACTTCTCACACCATCTATGAAGATTATCTAAATCGGTCTGCAGATGAAAGGCATCTGATGTGTCTCGAACATTCGAAAAAATTTTTAAATCGTCAGCATAGAGCAAAAATTTTGAGTGCGAAAAGCATTGACTGATGTCATTAATAAAAATTATAAAAAGGAGCGGACCTAGAATGCTTCCTTGAGGAACGCCTGAAGTGGCAACAAAAGGGTTCGAGAGTGCACCATCAATGGTAACTACGCAACTTCTACCGGTTACGTATGATTTGAGCCATAATAAAAAAGATGAATGGAATCCAAGGCATACCAATTTATGTAATAGAATCGTATGAGAGACTTTTTCAAACGCCTTTGAAAAATCCGTGTAAATGCAATCAACCTGGAGTCCTGACGAAAACGAAGAAATACAGAATTCGGTAAAGACCGCTAAATTAGAGGCCGTTGAACGACCCTGCACAAATCCATGTTGATTGGGATTTATCATAGCCTTGACAGTAAAATATATTTTTTCTTTAACAATCCATTCAAGCAACTTCGAGATGCTTGAGAGCTTGGATATTGGCCGATAGTTCCGAACGTCGCTTTTTCTCCCACTTTTGAAAAGAGGTGTTATTGTCGCTAGTTTCCAATCGTTCAGAAACGTCCCTGAAGAAAGGGATTTATTAAATATAATCTCCAATGGAGTAACTAATGCTGGACAGTTTTTGAGGAGCATTGCTGATAGTCCATCACAATCTGTCTGAGAAGAAGACTTGAGACAAACTAAACCCTCCGTAATATCGTTAGCTGTAATTTGAAGCGCACCGAAATTAAGAAATGACGGAATATCGCCAGAGAAATCAGGAGACTCTCCAACATCAGATACGTAATTTGACTTAAAAAAGTCAGCAAACAGATTTGCTGGTTCATATGGGTTAGTAGCGAAGTTATTATCGTACTCAACCGACGTGGGAATACTTGAGGCCGCCTTTTTGGATTTCACGAAGTTCCAAAATTTCTTCGGATTAGATTTAATATTTCTCTCCGTACTACTTAAATAGTTTTTATACAGCTTGTTATTCAGAGACTTGAATTTCTTCTGAAAATGGCGGTATTTAACAAAATATGCTGAGATACGAAATGCCTTATATTTCTTAAGAAACTTGTTTTTGAGATTTTTTAATCGTTTCAGGCGCGTGTTACCCCATGGTGATTTGTAACATCGCTTCCTCTTTAAAGATATATTATTGAGACAAAATTCATTCATTATTAGTTTGAACTTAGAGAAACAATTGTTAACGTCATGGCCAGAGAGTAGCTCCGCCCAGTTGAATTCTAGAAGAGAATTGTTTAAGCTTAGATAATCACACGAGGTGAAATTAAAAGCTACTGTATCCGTATGTGATAACGGTAAAAACTCGTAAAAAGTATCTTAATTTCAAGAGCGGCATGATGAATACTTTCATCCGATAAAGGAGACACACACTTAGATACGACAGAATTCACATTCTCGGAAACAAAGATAAGATCTAAGAGTTTATTAAGTTGATTAAAAATTCCATTAATTTGCTTCAAATTTATACTCAGAATACTGTCAATAAAATATGATTCGTGGTGATTAGTTATATTGTTAGCTAAAAGGTTTGAATTTGCAGAATCACCATTCCAGATAATATTGCTAAGATTAAAATCGCCCAAAACGCATAAGTGGTTGTCTCCCAAATTATCTAATGCTAGGCTAGTCACATTATCCACATGCGCTTTATATAAATCCACGTTACTCCCTGGTGGTATGTACGAGGCAATCAGAAACAAGCAGCCGTTTGTCTCAGCTCCGTTAATGCATACACATAATTGATCAAGCAGTGAGTCATTATTAGCGAGCTCAACAGAATATGCGCGAAATACTCTTCTCACCGCAATTAGAACACCGCCACCTCTTAAGCAACCCGTCTTGACAGCGTCACGGTCTTTACGAAACACGTCGTAAAGTTGCGTATCGAAAAACTCACTGTCGTAGAAATCAGAGTTTAGCCACGTTTCAACTATTACAATTATATCGAACAACTCTTCTGTACTGAATTGATAAATTGTGTTGGACTTAGTACGTAAGCCAGATATATTATGAAAGTAGATACTGAGGGCACTGTTAAAATCACGAGAAACACTGTTATCTAGCGTCACGTTTCGTAGTTTTGAACGGCTTGTTTCCGAAAAGAATGAAACGGCTTCACTTTCACATTAGCCGGCCAAAGAGATGGTTGTAGGATACTTTGGAGGTTAGTTGAGGGAATACCCAATTTAAAATTCACACGCCTATGCTTGCCTACTGGGTCATCTTTTTTACACCTGTAAATAAAAGCGGTGCATTAAAAAATTTCGAGGCAAATCCCACACACTTGCAGAAAGTTAGCTCATTGCCCTTTAATACTTGTGCCCCTTGCGGTATAATTTAAATACATATCCCCACATCTGTATTATTATTTGCGATACCCAGCAAAAAATTCAGCCACATTCACATAGTTTGAAATACCCAGCAGCAAATTCTGCAGGTCATCCCAACTCGTCCCAGACTAATCCCAATTGAGTCTAACTGGTCCTAGCCTACCACACTCTCGACCAATAGGAAAACTTATCCCTTTGGTTTTCCCGTATAAATAAACACTCGGCAATCTCTAAATAACCAAAATAGCTAAAATAAAATTAAGCAAGTCCCTCTTCAGAATGGCTAGCGTGGTCGAAAGTAAATTTATATCCGAAACGGATCTCTTTTCGGATTATTGCGCTCGGTTCGGTACAACCGACATCCAAGATAACACCGAGGCATCCCTAAAAATAAAAGACAAAAATATCGATGTGTTCTGGGAAAGGCTACAGAGCGCATATGACGCCGTCGTAGAATCGGATGACAACGATCTTCCCCTCGACTTTAAGGCCTCAGCCTTCAATAAATACCGCGACTGCCTTATAGCATATGAAGACACAAAGACAAGAATAGGCGATCAGCTCCAGCTAAGGGTACTAAGCAATCCCGTCCCCGCCACAACGACCACTCCCCAAGAAAGTTCTGGGATGCACCTTAAAGTACCCGCCTGTGACACCGAAGTATTTTACGGGAGTTATGATCAATGGCCGTCCTTCCGTGACATGTTCACGGCAGTCTATATCAACCACCCCAAACTTTCAAGCGCCCAAAAACTGTACCACCTCAGGTACAAAACCCAAGGAAAAGCCGGCCAGATAGTAAAGCAATTCCCACTTAGCGATGATAACTTTGCTCTGGCTTGGGAAGCTCTGAAATCCCGATACGAAAATAAAAGAGTCCTGGTCGACAATCAAATAAAAGTCCTCATGAACCTCAAGCCCATTCCGACTGAAAACAGCGAAGACATTCAGCGACTGCAATCTTCCGTTAATAACTGTCTCCAGATATTAGCAACCCAACAAGTCTCGACAGACAGTTGGGACCCCATATTAATATATCTGGTAACCTCAAAACTGCCGGAAAATACAGTTGCGCTTTGGGAGCAATCTTTAAGCTCCAGAAGAGACCTACAGAACTGGTCCCAAATGGATCAGTTTCTGACTACTCGCTACGAGATAGTGGAAAGGGTGGATCAATGGCGACCAGCCAAATCCCGATATAATCAACCCCCCTTTAATTTCTCAAAGCCTCCCTCAAGTCAAAACAATCCCCAGTTCAGGCAGGCTCAAACCCCTAACCAAAACCGCAACCCCCCGCAGAACAACAACTACTCTCAAAATCGCACAAATGCTCATGTGGCCGAGCATCAAAAAGTATACGCCTGCAGAAAGTGCAAGCAGAACTCCCACACGCTACAAAGCTGCTTGCATTACAAAAAGCTGGCAATCCCTGAACGGAAAAAATTCGTGAGAGAAAGCAATCTCTGCGAAAACTGCCTGTCCCAAACCCACCTCGTAAAAGATTGCACAAGCACAAGAACGTGTCTCTATTGCCAAGGTCGCCACAACTCCACCCTCCACGATACCGGAATATCACACCAAACCAATGGCCCTCGAAGAGCGGCAGCCCAAGTAGCAACTAGTCAGGACGTTACCAACCCAGATCCCAACGAGGAACTTCCCACCACCTCAAACGCTGCCCGCATCCAATCGTTGCATACAGAAAACGAAAGCAAGATTATTCTCCCCACAGCGATAGTGTCCATAGAACACCGAGGGGACTGCTTCAGGCTCAGAGCCTTAGTGGATCAAGGGTCAGAACCTAGCTTCATCTCGTCGAAAGCTCAAATGAAGCTAGGCCTCCCATATACCCACTCCCTATTTGAAATATCGGGAATGGGAGGCGGAGTAGTGCAAACCTCCAACAAGCTATGCTCACTGACCCTAGTCTCAAATGATCACAAGTTGAAAATAAAGGCCCAGGCAATAGTGCTACCTCGGCTCACTAGGCAACTCCCACACAGGCTAAATAACGACCAAATGCGTAAATGGTCCCATCTCAAGCTAGCAGACCAGAACAATCAGAACCCCTCCCAAATTGATCTGGTATTAGGCAGTGATCTTATCCCACAAATAATGCTAAATGGCATAGAAAAGATCTCGCCCACACTGCTAGCACAAAACACGATATTTGGCTGGATAATAAGTGGCCAAACCCCCGAAAAGGTCGGATAACACTCCTCTCAAGCGTGGGAAGTGACGAATGTCCAGCTGAATGAACAGCTAAGGCAATTCTGGGAAATCGAAGAAATACCCAGAACGCGAGTGGAAACCCCAGAAGATAAAATGTGCGAAGACTTTTATCAAAGCACAACCACTCGCATGGATGACGGTCGATATATGGTTCTGCTCCCCTTTAAACCAACATTCCCGAACGATATTGACCTAGGTCAGTCCCGTACTGCAGCCCTACGACAATTCCATGGCATGGAACGTACTCTCGCAAAAAAGGGCGATCTCAAGCAGCAATACGACAAGGTACTCGAGGAATATCTGTCCCTAGGCCACATGGAACAATGCAGTCCCAATGAAATAAAATCCCTGGGTAAATACTGCTCATTCTATCTCCCTCACCATGCAGTCGTAAGGCCAGACAAAAAGACAACAAAAGTCAGAGTTGTGTTCAACGCCTCCAAAAAGTCGGGTTCCGGTCACTCCCTCAACGATGTTTTATGTACCGGACCAACCCTCCAACCCGATATCCGACTTATGTTGCTGAAATGGCGAACATATAAATATGTGTTTAATGGCGACGTCGAGAAAATGTACCGCCAAATTCTCTTACACCCCGATGACCGAGACTACCAACGGATAATATTCCGAACCCCCGAACACAGTCCAATAAAGGACTACAAGTTAAAAACGGTCACCTTCGGGGTTAACTGCGCGCCTTTCCTGGCTATTCGCACTCTACACGAGCTGGCGAAAGACATAGCCGATTCCCATCCACGCGCAGCCCCAATACTAAAATCCGAGACGTATGTTGACGATATTTTATCTGGCAGTCATGATCTTCAATCAGCCGAGCAATCCCTAACAGAGACTATAGACGCTCTCAATTCAGCCGGCTTTCCCCTAAAAAAGATCACGGCAAACCATCCCAACATCCTCCAAAAAATATCGAAAACTGATCTGCGGGAAACAAACTTTCTCGAGTTCGAAAATACTAGCACCGCCAAGACCCTGGGCATCCAGTGGAACGCCCTACCGGATACATTCTTGTATACCGTCGACTCAAATCCGGCATCCACTGCAGCCACGAAGCGGCAAATCCTCTCCTCTATTGCGAAACTTTTCGATCCCGCAGGGTGGCTGACGCCCATAATTATCCAAGCAAAAATCTTGATGCAAGAGCTATGGCTAGACGGGACTAACTGGGATGAGCCAGTGAAACCCCTCCGTCTCATCAAGTGGGCGCAGTTCGGCGAAAATCTCCCAACGATCTCGGAGATTCAAATACCACGCTGGATAAACTACAACCCCGATAAACCAGTTGAGCTCCATGGCTTCTGCGACGCCTCGGAAAAGGCTTATTGCGCGACACTTTACGTAAGAACCACCGTAGGAACTCAAGTCTTCTCTCACCTTTTAGTCTCTAAAAGGAAAGTGGCCCCCCTAAAAACCATAAGTTTGCCACGACTAGAGTTATGCGGCGCGGTCTTATTAGCCAAGTTAGTCGCAGTTGTCCAATCCCATATCGGCCTCAATCAGCGAAAATTAACCATGTGGTCTGACTCCGAAATCGTTCTAGCCTGGCTTGAGAAACCACCTCATTCCTGGAAAACCTATGTCTCCAATCGAACTGCGCAGATCATCGACCTCATCGGCAATGCCACTTGGCGTCATGTACGCAGCAAGGATAATCCCGCAGATATGGGCACCAGAGGATGGACCCCACTCGAGCTAGCTAACTCATCGCTATGGTGGAATGGCCCAGAGTGGCTGTCCCGACCCCCCGAGGACTGGCCAACACCAATGGCCAGAAATATTGTACCCCCCGAACTTCGCCGAGTCGAATCACTGCATGCAGCGGAAGAGTCAGAAGACTTCTTGGAACGGTTCTCCTCCTATCCCCGCGCCCTACGCGTAACAGCGTACATGTTGAAATTTGTAACTCGGCTTAGAAATGCTGTAGGAGGTAATCGTACCCCTAACGAACTCGCCCTCTCTTACGCCGACATCATGCGCGCGAAAAACCCGTCTGCTGAGCTTGACTCAGTCGAGATTCTTCGCTTCCGAAAGAGCCTCCCTCGAAAATTCAAAACCAATCGGAAAGCGAAGTCACCTACTGGCACCTTACCCCTTCCTGGATACAAACGGGATTCTCCGTGCCAACGGAAGACTAGTAAACGCCGACATGACCTACAATGAGTGTCATCCCATCATTCTCCCCGAAAAGGCTAGATTTACTATCCTTTATATAAGGTTTCTGCATGAGAGCTTCCTCCATGCGGAAGTCCGCCTCCTGCAACAAGCTATGAGGCAGGAATTCTATACCCCACGACTCAAACCTCAGCTGAAAAAATGTATTTTCCAATGTAAGGTCTGCACCATTCATAAGCGACAAACGCAATCCCAAACAATGGCAGCTTTACCCCCGCAACGATGCACTTTCGCGCCCCCCTTCACCACTACTGGCGTAGACTTCGCTGGCCCGTTTCAAATCAAAGCTTCGATGCTCCGATCTCCAACCCTCGTAAAAGGTTATGTGGCCGTTTTCGTTTGCTTCACTACCAAGGCGATCCACCTGGAATTGTGTTCGGATCTCACTAGTAAGGCTTTTCTCGCTGCCTTCGCCCGGTTTGTAGGGACGTCGAGGGTACCCGAAGCAAATGATGAGCGACAACGGCACAACATTCATTGGTGCTAAGCGAGCTACCGAAGTAGAGTTCGTCACCTTCCCCAACGAAGTCTCGACCGATATTGTCCAAAAGTATGCGCCACAAGGCATCGATTGGAAATTTATACCCCCCGGCGCACCCCACATGGGCGGATTATGGGAATCTGCCTTCAAAAGCTTTAAAACCCATTTTAAAAAGGTTGCCGGAACACACAGCTTCACCTTTGAAGAATTCTCAACTCTATTAATTCGTATCGAGGCCGTTCTCAATTCTCGCCCTATCTCCCCGCTTTCCCAGGACCCAGCGGATCTCACCGCCCTCACACCTGGCCACTTTCTCCGAGGCGCACCCCTCCTCGCCATCCCCGAGCCCAACTATGAACACCTCTCTATGATCAACCGTTGGGACCGGTTGAAAGTTTTACATCACCAATTCAGCAAGCGCTGGAAGAATGACTATCTCATGGAGTTACACAAGCGTTATCGATGGCAAACCGCTCAGCCTCCCCCTAAAATCGGCGATCTAGTCGTCATCAAGGAAGACAACCTACCCCCTACCGAATGGCGCCTAGGACGCGTGGAAGACACCCATCTAGGAAGAGACGGCCATATCCGAGTAGTCGACGTACGCACCCAGAATGGCGTTCTCACCAGGCCGCTGACAAAATTGTCCTTCCTGTCACCAGCAGAGCCCGACTCAGATCCCCATGGTTCCCTATCATCGCCCCAACCAACTACAGTCCACTAAGCTTACCTATCGACACTATTTCAGAACCCAACTGAATCGTCCCGTGTCTCTCACAGGCAGTCCCTAATTCGACGCGTATTCTCAGGCGTAAAACTAACATACATCTATATGCTTTCTTCCGACAGATGGATCGTCAGCGCCCTCCGGTTCCAACACCGCGACGCTCGCTGTCATCGCAAGTGGTTGTGCCCGTGGCCCGCTCGCAACGTAACGAGACAGTGCCGGATTATCGAAAATGCCGATTGTGCATGCGGCATCACGCACTCCTGAGGTGCCCTGTCTTCGCAACTATGCAGCCGCAACAACGTACGTTAATTGCTAGGGCACACCAGTACTGTCTCAATTGTTTGGCGCTGTCCCATCACACCAACGAGTGCACCTCCACCGAACGCTGTCGGGTCTGCGGGCATCCTCACCATACATTGCTACACCGGGAAACCGGAGGTCGCCAGCCGCCGTACGTCGTACCATCACAACAGGCAACTCGTTCGCAACCACGTCATCCGGAGCAGCGCTGTCCCGATCCCGCCGTTCAACATCGCACTGCGCGTCGTCGTCAACAATCTAATGGGCGCGCACCACCCACACATCCAACCCCGCGACCTAGCGTCGGAGACCGTACCATCCGGTGCACTGCCACCGGCTTGCACACATCCATGTATAAAAAAAAGGTTGGAAAGATCCTGATCCAGGAAGCAGTACGCGCCTTGCAGGAGCTGAAACAGACAATAGGCGCTTAGTGCGCCTAGGCGGCCCAGGATGTTTACGCGGTGTAGGCTATCATCCGTCCCATCTCTCTCCTTTTTTATACGTAGCTCTATGAATTTATATATTTAACCCGTACTTGGTATTATATTCGATTATTGAATTGTACTGTATCGAATATCTATGAATTTATATATAACCCGCGTCTTGCATTGTATTCGATTATTGACTTATATTTTTTATATTGAATTACCCACAAAATCAATGAATTGTATTTACCCTTAAATTCCCTATTGGGTCTCCTCATGGACGTGTGGCAGCCTCCACCGCGAAAATCCACCAAGTTCAATTCGCCGCAAGTACAGAATGGCGATATGGCATGATCGCCGACCTGTCAGAAAACAACCACTTTTTGGTCATATAAATTTTTTATTATTGTCATTGTCATAGATGAATGGATTTGCAACTCTTTGTTTCGAGAGAGCGCTGTCAAAATGCACATTTTTTATAACATTTGTCAGTGATGCCACTCCAAACAAAAATTAATATATCTGAATATGGGGATTTTTGACATACATTTTGGCGATTATAGTTTCAATCATTTAAAAAAATGATAGTCGTAAAATATTCATTTCTTTAAACTCATTTTACAATAATACTACTTGTTGCAGTCAAATATAAACAAATCTAAGTAAAATTTACATTTTGATTAAAGTAATTAGTCAAATATTGTAGCGCATTTAACTCACAGTGAAAACCATATATTCTTTTGAAATTTCAGTAAATCCGACCTATGATATAATAGTTAACATCACTCAATGGTAGGACCTATCCTACATGACTGACTTTCCAGGTTCTGTGATCAAAATGGACTGGTTGTATCGGGACTTCATATTTACAAAACCTGTTTTAGCGATAACTTTTGATCGGGAAATAATATTTACCCTCCGCCTTCGAAATAATAATATTTACATTAAAACAAGTATTTTTATCCTTTTCCCCATAATTTTTGAACGCTATTCTACAGTTGTAGGTCAAACTAAAGTTTACCAAAATTTTTGGCACGTTTTTCGTTTTGGCTGGCACATTTTTTGTTCTGGCACCCGCTTCAGCTGGCGCGAGGGATTTATCTGTGATTGTTGCCAGCATCAACTAGAAGATAAATCCCTCGTGAGAGCGAAAATAAGAGAGCGTAAACAAAAGATTCGTATCAATCTAATCTATGGTCATTGTGCAGAAATCAAAATCCTGTTTTTTCTGTGCTGCAAGAAAAAGTATTATAATTCTTGATAATCAAAGTTTGTATGATAAATCACATTAAGTCAGATTATCAAGTCACCGTTTATTGTGCTACAATTAACATTCCCATTAATTATATTGTTCGGAAATCTGCAAGTCACCGAGCATTGTCGGTTCCCTGGTAATCCATTATACTAACATAATTTCTGGAGTTAATTCATTTTGTAAGATTCCAAAATAAAATCGAGCGAGTAGTTTGAAGATACAGTCAAAGGTGATACTGTTCGCGGCTTTAAATAATAAACAAGTGTTCTTTCCTTTGATTGATAACCTATGCTTGTACATGAAAGGTGCATTGCGGTGTACAAAAGGAAGGTTTAATTGCAACATTTTCCGTGGTCCTAAGGAATCTGGCTTCGACCTTCGCAAGTCAGTGTGAATACAAGATATCTGTGGTCAAATCATCTGCTGTACAGGATTTGTTACCAGCGTCATCGCCATCATCACCACATCATCGCCAGCACCGCATTTGCAGTGGGGGTACCTAAACAACAGGTGAGTGGTGTCATATCCCTTAAGGTGTATCTAAAGAGGTAATAAAGGGAATAAAGAGAGGAAACTGAGAAAGGGATCGATTAAGAAAAAGATATATAGAAAAAGATAGATGGAGCGGTGGAGTAAGAGGAGGGAGGTGGAGAGAAAAGAAGGGTGGGAAAAGCGGAGGGGGAGAAAGGGGCCCAGAAAGAAAGAAAGGCAGATAGAGGAGTGAATAAAAGGCTAGAGAAAATGGGGAAGAAGAGTAAGAATAAAAACTCCCTAAAAGGTCTGCAGATAAATCAAAGTTAGAACAAAGTCTGCCGGGTATGTTAGTCCATAATATAAAAATGAGCCGCTGATAAGCGCAAAACTCGAGAAAGGCTGGACCGATTTAGCTATTTCTTTTTTAGATGTTCCTTGCAGTACGAGAATGATTCTTACGGAGAAAAAAATTCTTTCCAAGAAGTGGACCAGAGACCGATCCATTCGAACGATTTCTATTCACGGTTCAATTAGTCTGAAATTTAGTATCTATGTAGACCTTTGCCTAGATTAGTATTTAGGAAACTTTTTTCCGGAAAGTGGAGCGGGCATTCGTTTGGTTTGCTTGAAATATGGGATATAGGTAGCCCTCCCTTTGCCTAGATTCGTATTCACGACACTTCGGCCAAAGAGCGATGTATTCGTACAAGTCCTGTTCATATTTCGATTTGCTCGAAATTTGGTATATTGGTAGAACTTTGCCTAGATTAGATTTACGATTCTTTTTTTTAGGGAAGTGGACCAACGACCGATCTATTCAGAAAAATTCTATTACCAGTTTGATTTGCCAAAAATTTTGTATATTGGTAGACCTTTGTCTCGATTAGTATTTACGAAACTTTTTTTTCCAGGAAATGGACCAGGGACCGACTGGGTAAAGCTAAGAAATATGTAGACTGAGATCAGTTCTCTGTTCTTGGTCACAATCGAGACGAGATTGATTGATTGTATTCTTGATGTTGAGTTGTTAACACGTAATCCGGACCATTTGATTAAAATAATAAATTATACGCTTCAGTGAAATTACTCTGAATAAAATAAAATGTATTTATTTTTAAATAAGATCAAAGAAATATAGTTTTGTTAAAATAAAGAAAAATTAAGTAAATGGTCATTTTTATTTATTTCCTGGGGTGTGCCCCTTGTGAAAACGCGTGTTATATCAACCTTCCCCAGTGAAGAAAGCACTTTCCTTCCTTTGAGCAGTTGATCAATCAGTCCCACTAGGGGTGTCGTAGACTAGCAGACTTAGCTTAAGAATTTAATACTATTCCTATTTGTTTTACTGTATTCCTATGCAACTCTGTATTTTATTTCAATTTAATTTCAACGGCTTCCTTTGGCTTCACTCTTTCACGAATGAATACCGAGGAAGCACGAATAAGTAAGTGAATTAATTTCAATAATACAATTTTATGTACTATAAAATATGATTTTATAAATATTAAAACTCCAAAATCACAGTTTGAATTCGTACATTGCTGCCATTTGAATAAACGGGTTTTTAGTATATTCGTGCATTTTATTATTTGCCGGCGTAATAACAAGGGGTCTATTTGCATCCAGACTCCTTAAAGCGTTGTTAACGGCGTCTGGACTTATATTGTTGAATGCTCCTTCGATGTATAGGAAGGCCACAAGACAATAATTCTTTTCCAACAAGGATGATTCGATAGTAGACACTAGGTTGTGTAGCGTAGTCTCCGCAGATTTTCCCTTGGTGTACACGTGTTTATAGCTAGAAATGAGGTTTCTATAAATGTTGGTAGTGTGGAAATTGTGAATTATCCTCTCTAGGGTCTTGAGCCTTTCAGCTCGTAGTGAGAGGCTTTGTTTGCTTTAGGAATGAATATGACCGTGGATCTCCTCCATGTACACGGAAGCAAGCGGTATATATATTCCGCAGCTAATTAGCTGATAGCTTCAAAGAGTAGATAAGTCTGGTACTGCAGCCTTAAAAGGTTTAAAACTTTTAACTAACCACGTAACCCTTTCCTCAGTGATGGGTTGTTACAGGTACTGGGAAATGTGTGTCAAGGAGCAGCTCTAGGGTTTCCCCTTCTGTGCTGGTCCAGGTACCATTTGGTCTCCGCACAAAGCTGTTTGCATCTTAGAAAGCACGCATCGTAGCTCTGATGTGTCGACGACACTTTCGACTCCAGTGCTTGTCTCAGGACTTTTTTGTAGGTCCTTAGTCCTTAGGTCCTTATCGAGGCTTTTGGCTTTGTTAAACTGCTCTCTACAGGATTTACGAAGTAAGTCCAAATCATGGGACCACCAATGAAGTTTACTCTTACCGCGTGGTTTTGGCATTGGACAAGCGTGCTTTACGGGCATTTGAGATGGCCAATGAGAAGATTGTTACCAGACCGTCCAGTCCCCCGTTGACGAGGGACTTTGTGAGTGCAGTGCTGGTAGTTCCCTTGCTAACAGCTCATTATATAGTTCCCAGTTTATATTACGGGTTATGTCTCGCAATGGGCTGACCAACGAAAAACTCTAACTTTACTTCAATATACCGGAGGTATGAGAAGAAATTTTCCTCAAGGACACGCCATTTTTTGACCCACCCATAAACGCTTTCGCTAAAAATAATCAGGTCAATAACCTCTTTACGGTCTTTGGTAATAAAAGTTGGTTCATTACCTACATTGCAAATTACCAGGTTAGTTGTTTAAAGATAATCGAATAGAAACTCACCACGAGAGTTTATGTGGGAACTGCCCCACTGGACGTGGTGGGCGTTTGCGTCCGTCCCGATGAGCAGATGGCCCCTACTTAGATCGGCGACCAGATCCTTCACCATCTTTTGGGGAGTAGGATCCTCTGCGTCGTACGGCATATAAACGGAGGCTAGCGTTAGTTGTGTGTATTCCTCAGAACATTATACACCTTACTAACAACAGAGTTCACATGATCGTCGCAAGTCAAAGTTTTATTGATAATGAATCCAAGATAAGTTACTTTGGGTACTGGTTTTAGGACTTTTTCGGTAACGTACACAGGTGGTAAATTTTGGAAATCTATTATCTTCTTAGCTATAGACTACACATAAGATTTATCACTATTTAGACATAAGTAATTTGTATCGCCCATTCAGAGATAGTTATTAGGTTCCAAACACGCCTTTAATAACTCTCCAGACATTTTCGACGTATTTTAGCTGCCGACACCGTTTTTTGGGTTATAGTATTCTAGTTTTTACTTAAGTGCGAAATCGTGTATACTTTTATATAGAAAATATATCGTATGGCTTAAAGAGCTAATATACTTGTATTACACTTTGATAATTTGTTGAGACTTAAGTTTTAAATAAATAAATGGTACTATATATTGTATACACATGAGTTGAGTGCTGCACATTCTCATAGATCTGATTCAGATCGTTTCAATGATATTTGATCGTGATGTAGAGATGAATACATCTTTATAAAATCCTGGTAGGATTTAAAAAAACTTGGAAACATTTTTATACATTTTGCAGGACATATCCCAAGCCCCTATTTTAATTTTTTCTTTTCTATCCTTGAGAACTTTATAATTACTTCGTATGTCTAACGCGGGCAAACTAAGCACATTTGCGCTGTGCTGACAGCGCGCGATTCTGCGTGCTTGATGCCTCTGGTAAGGGGTTCCTAGAACACAAGGGAAAACATAAAATGTTAGCGATTTGTACCTGTATAAGTGGCCGGCATGAGAGAGAATTGTTCATTAAATCACGGTAGGGATGCCAATTTTTAATTTCAACTAAACAATTTCCAAACACTTAGTTTTAAAATATGTACACTTCTATTAAAATATCTACATTATATGCAATTAAGCATTTAAAAATCTTTTACATTAAATAAGTGGCTATTTTCGAACTTCGAACTTTCTGTATTAGCCAGACTGCAGCGGAAACAATTTTGATCTCCTTCCAAAAAATCGATTTAAATCCATTTTGCAGCCATAAGAAATTATTATTTTATATAAAACATATCGTTAGGCCACAAAGGGTTAATGCGCCTGTTTGAAATTTTTTTAAATAAGTATTTCTACAAAAACAAAATATTTCAGTTATCAATTCCACCTTGTTTGATTTGCCTTTGTGCTATCGTGAATGCGGAAATCTTTTAAAAACGAAATTTTCATACCTCAACGTCAAACAAATAAGAATTACATATGTATAAAAAATATTAAAAAAGCTGTGTGTTTCTACCCTTAATTCAATTAATAAATTGAACTACTTACTTACTTAATTGGCGCTTAACCGTTTAAACGGTTATTTATGGCCGTCCAACAAGGTGCGCCAGTCGCTCCTTCTCTCTGCCAACTGGCGCCAATTGGTCACACCAAGGGATTTTAAATCGTTTTCCACCTGGTCCTTCCAATGGAGTGAGGGCCGCCCTCTACCTCTGCTTCCATAGGCGGGTTCCGATAGAAACACTTTCTTGGCCGGGACGTCATCTTTCATTCGCATAACATGGCCTTGCCAGCGCAGCCACTGCGTTTTAGTTCGCTGGGCTATGTTGATGTCTCGCGGCCACCGTGGTGTGATGGTAGCGTGCTCCGCCTACCACACCGTATGCCCTGGGTTCACAACCCGGGCAAAGCAACATCAAAAATTTTTGAAATAATGTTTTTCAATTAGAAGACAATTTTTCTAAGCGGGGTCGCCCCTCGGCAGTGGTTGGCAAGCGCTCCGAGTGTATTTCTGCAATGAAAAGGTCTCAGTGAAAACTCATCTGTCTTGCAGATGCCGTTCGGAGTCGGCATAAAACATGTAGGAAAATCAAGAGGACCACGACGCAAATTGGAAGAGAAGCTCGGCCTTAGATCTCTTCGGAGGTTATCGCGCCTCACATTTATTATTATTTTTTTTTGTTTGTGTTGATGTCTGCGTATAGCTCGTACAGTTCATCGGTAAATCTTCTTCGGTACGCGCCATCGCCAACGCGTAGAGGTCCATAAATATTTCGAAGAAAGTTTCTCTTGAACACTCCCAGAGCCGTTTCATCTGATGTTGTCATGGTCCGTGCTTCTGCACCATATAGCAGGACGGGAACGATAAGTGACTTGTAAAGTATGATTTTCATTTGCCGTCCTCTCCACTTTTCAATTGCCTACCTAGTACAAAGCAGCATTTATTGGCAAGAGTGATTCTTGGCTGGTTTTCAGAGCTGATGTTGCTAGTGTTGATGCTGGTTCCGAAAAAAAACGAGGTCTCTTACTATTTCGAAACTATGGCTGCTAACAGTAGCGTGGTTGCCAAGGCGCATATGCGCTGACTCTTTGCTCGATGACAGCAGGTACATCGTTTTGTCCTCATTCACCATCAAACCCATCTTTACCGCTTCTTTTTCCACTTTGAAGTAAGCAGAGGTAAAGGCGCGGGTGTTTAGGCCGATGATATGAATATCATCAGCATATGCCAGTAATTGCACGCTTTTATAGAATATTATTCCAGAGCGGTTACGTTCTGCAGCTAGTATAATTTTCTCCAGCATCAAATTAAAGAAATCGCACGACAGGGGTCACCCTGTCTGAAACCTCGTTTAGTTGCGAACGGCTTTGAGAGGTCCTTCCCAATTCTGACTAAGCTAATGGTGTTGCTAAACGTCATTTTGCACAGCCATATAAGTTTTGCGGGGAAATCAAATTCAGACATAGCGGCATATAGGCAGCTCGTTTCAGTGCTGTCGAAGGCGGCTTTAAAATTGACGAAGAGGTGATGTGTGTCGATTCTTTTTTCGCGGGGTTTTTGCAAGATTTGGCGCATTGCGAAAATCTGGTCGATGGTAGATTTACCAGGTCTTAAGCCGCACTGATAAGGTCCAATCAGCCGATTCACGGTGGGCTTCAATCTTTCGCACAATACACTTGACAGGACCTTATATGCGATATTAAGAAGGCTGCGATAGTTGGTGCAGTTTGCAATATCCCCCTTCTTGTGGACTGGGCAAAGAACACTTAGAATCCAATCGTCGGGCATGCACTCGTCCGCCCATATTTTGCGAAGAAAGTGATGCATGCGCCTTAGGAGGTCATCGCCGCCGTATTTGAGTAGCTCCGCAGGCAATCCATCGGCGCCCGCGGCATTATTGTTTTTCAATCTGGTTATTGCTATTATGACTTCGTCATAATCGGGTGGGGGCACATTTATTCCACCATCATCGAGTGCGGGATCGGGTTCGTCATCTCTGTGCGGTAAATCGCTGTCTCCATTTAGGAGAGCAGAGAAGTGTTTCTTCCATAATCTAAGTGTTTTCTGGACATCAGTAACAAGATCGCCGTTTTCGTCTTTACAGGAGTTTGCTCCGGTATTAAAACATACGTCTGTTGCAGAATATTTTTGTAAAATTTTCGGGCGTTATTCCTGGTGGCACACGGCTTTTTGCCTCTGCTTTTTCCTTCCTGAAAAGGTGTCTCGCTTCCCTTTTTAACTCGCGATATCGTTCACACACTCCTCTTGTTGGGCTCGCCTCCCTTTTTAACTCGCGATATCGTTCAAACACACTCCTCTTATTGGGCTCGCCTTCAACGTAGCCCTGTATGCAGCGTCTTTATTTTCGGTGGCAACGCGGCATTCTTCATCGTACCAGTTGTTTTTTCGTGGCCGCCGGTAACCATTTTTTTCCTCGGCGGCAGTACGAAGTGCTTTGGAGATATGCTCCCACTGCTTCTGC
The DNA here is from genome assembly GCA_029619165.1 of Eurosta solidaginis. Classification (NCBI taxonomy): domain Eukaryota; kingdom Metazoa; phylum Arthropoda; class Insecta; order Diptera; family Tephritidae; genus Eurosta; species Eurosta solidaginis. Next base: position 28,061 of record JARSSU010047531.1, read on the forward strand.
ATTCCTTCGTTCTGAGTTGAGCTCTCAGAGAGCAGGTGTGAGAGTCGAGTGGCAAAATCTTTGGCAGTCTGTTGCGATTTCAGCCTTTCGACGTCCAGCTTTCCATGTGTCTTTTGTTCCTTGGTTTAAGCCGCGCAGAGGCGGGTGCGTATTTTGGCTGCGACGAGATAATTGTCCGAGTCGATGTTAGGTCCTCGAATCGTGCGCACATCTAAAACACTGGAGGCATGCCGTCCGTCTATCTCAATGTGATCGATCTTATTGCGAGTATTTCGATCGGGGCACAGCGATGTAGCTTGATGTATCTTTTCGTGCATGAACTTCGTGGTGGAAATGACCATGTTTCGAGCACCGGCAAAGTCAATCAGCCTTAGTCCATTAGGAGAAGTTTCATTGTGTAGGCTGAACTTTCCGACTGTATGGCCAAAATACCCTCTTTGCTCACCCTGGCGTTAAAATCGCCTAGCACGACTTTTATATCATGGCAGGGGCAGCGCTCGTATGTGCGTTCTAATTGTTCATAGAAAGCGTCTTTTACCTCGTCGTCTCTCTCCTCTGTCGGCGCATGGGCGCAGATGAATGATATATTAAAAATTGTGCTTTTATTCGGATAGCGGCGACACGTTCTCCACAGGCGTGAACACCAGTACTTGGCGACAAAGTCTCTCTCCCCCACGAATCCGGCCGAAACTGCACTTATTTGTGTGGCCACTCCAATAGATGTCACAATTTTTAATCTTCTTTCTTCCTTGCTTCGTCCAACGCATTTGTTGGATGACGTGATTTGCTTTGACGATGACATCAACCAGCCGGGCATCTGCACCAATCCCATTTAGGGAGCGGACGTTCCACGTGCATGCCCTCAATTCATTGCCCTTCAAACGTTTGCCATGGCTGTCATCAATAAAAGGTTGTCCTTTTATCCGAGGCTTGTTGTTGCTTTCCATTGGAGTGTGGTTTGGCGTGGCGGGTCCCAAGCCCAGCGCACAACCCGCTCAGCGGGGGTGAAAATATTACTTGCACGTTTATATAGCGAGCCGCTTGATCCAAGACAGACGCTCGCTTGCAGCCGTACTTCGTGGTGGACAGACGCTGCTGATTAAAGGTCCCCTGGTTAGGCCTTAAACCGATTATGTCAGAGGGGCCTAGCCCGGTTGTCGCCTTCTCACATTAGCTCACCACAGTAGGCCTCACCCCGCTCATGCATTATCTTATATGAAATTTCAAGCAAAATAAATTTCTAAAATAATATTTGGAACCTTTAAAATCATTCCTCTAAAAGCACATTGTGGTGGTCTGTGAGGATGGAAAATGAGGCAAAAAGGTAAAAGTTTGATTGAAAATCAACAAAAATTTAAGCAACATTACGGAAAACTAATTCTCGCACCGTGAACGTCGAAACGGTGAACGTCAAAATAATGTGCACTGATTTTAGTGCTTATAAAAATACACACGCCACAACTCGAGGCTGCCGAAACATCGAAGGCTTGATCAAAACAAAGAGACGTTGGCAGCGCCCATTTCAAATTATTTAATTTTCTCTAAATTCTTATTATCACGGCGTTTCGGAAGCAAAATATCATAGATATAAAGTTAGTTTTCGCATAGATTGTGTCTATTATGACCTTTTATGGCTCTTTTAAAGATATTTTATATAAATAACGCTAACCAATTTCATTGGTCTTTTTTCGCGTTGTACGAACTTCTCTCACATATGAAATTTAGTTATTGTAGAGCTTTACTTACTTACTTACTTACTTAAGTGGCGCTTAATGGTTGAAATGGTCACGGCCGTCCAACAAGGCGTGCCAGTAGCTTCCACCTGGTCCTTTTAGGAGACTAGCCCTCTTCTTCTGCTTCCATAGGCGGGTTCCGATAAAAATACTTTCTTAGTCGGAGCCTCATCTTTCATTAGCAAAACGTGGCCTAGCTAGCGTAGCCGCTACGTTTTAGTTCACTGGACTATATTGATGTCTGCGTAAATCTCGAACAACTCGTCATTAAATCTTCTTCGATAATCGACGTCGCCAACGCGTAGGGGTCCGTAAATCTTTCGAAGAAATTTTCTCTCGAACACTCCCAGATCTGCATTACCTGACGTTGTCATGATCCATGCTTCTGCACCACATAGCACGATGGGTACGATAAGTGACTTATAGAGCATGATATTTGTTTGCCGAGAGAGGACTTTACTTTAGTTACCTACCTAGTCCAATTGTAGAGGTATTACAAACTTAATAATCACTTTTTTAGTGTTTTTCGAATTCTTTATACCTACATATACATACACTTACGGTAAAAAAAAGCCGACGTAATTTGTTTCCCTCTTACAGTATTTCTACGGCCACTACAGCGATGCAAAGAACGTTTTGAGTTCTTGTGGTTAAAATTCCTAAAAATCAGCAAAATTTTGTCAAAACTGCGTTAAGGCAACAGTGAAAGACTCTCCGTATATAATGGTGTGGTACGCATTAAAAACCGTGAGAGTTGCTTAGATTTAACCCCATCGCCCACATTGACAGCATTCAAGACAACATCTCACCAAGAATTGGGGGCTAATCGAGCATGGTAATATGAACGCAGCTGAGAATCCATATTTTTGAACGTTTGGGGCTAACCACGCATTTCAAAACCTTGAGAACAGCTATCTTGACGATATTCTTATTAACGCGTTCAGTGGCCTTTCGTGGTCATCCACTTCGATAACTAGTGGATAGTCACCTTAAGGATGATTCATTATAATGCTCTCCGCCGATGTTTTCATATTTTGCTTGATTTGTTCTTCTTAGACAATTATGTTAATTTTTCTTCAAGGATAATACTGTCACCTATAAGAAATATAGTTGATTTTACGAAAACTGCTAGGGTATTTCTTACTTTCTCGCCTTAAGATACCACACAATGAATTAAGGAATTATCGATAGCTAAAAAGTTTCATTACGCAGCTGTAGTAACCGTAGAAACCGTAGAATTTCTTCTGGACAGGGACGGATCTCCCCTCCCTGAAATGTCAAGCTAGTAAACATATTTACTCGTGCACTTGTCGATTATGACCATGATCGTGACAAACACAAACGCTGGTCACTTTGCGACGCATGAGCAAATTTTCGTTTTTCTGCTTGGCAGAGAAACAAAATTAAACGAAAATGGCCATGGAAATTAGCTGTTTACTATTGCGAACGTATTTTTTAGATTTCGCCATTTGCAGGAGTTCTTAATGTATATATTATTATTAAAGGAACCATCCATTAAAGCCATTGAACTAATTTTGATCTATGTACAGGGCACAACAACGTCTGCCGGATCTGCTAGTATTTCTACAGTGGCTCACAGCTTATTTCGTGCAGCTACAGAACAAAACTGTTGAGCTATATAGAAAGGAAACTAATGACGGTGTCAAAAAAATTCAAAAGCACAATTTTAATAAAAATGGGCTTTATTTGATGTTTTTACACGTTTGTTCTAATTATTTAATAAAAACTAAAATTACCTCAAAACCTAAGACCACAGCTTATTTCGTGCACTGCGCCCTGCCTTAGAAAAAATTACTTTGCTATTTAGTTTAGTACCCCGTATGACCACTGTTATGGCACCCTACGGTCAAACTCAACACATCAAGCACACATCAGCTGATGTCGCAAATGCAACCCGGCGTGTGAGCGGCTTGCACTAGAGATACATATTTTAATCAATTTTATATAAAACAAACATTAATAAAACAATTAAAAACATTATATTGAACAATTAAAAAGAAAAAATAAATAAAATTTAAAATTAAAAATAGCTGCGTTTGTTTGTTGTTGGTGTGTGAGCGTGGGGCTGCAAATCCAAAAAATAAGTGGCATCAAAAGGCCACTTTACATGGCGACCGTGCCATCGGGCCACATCGCGTGGTGCACAAAATGGCCGTAAGTAAATTTTGCTTTTACCAATAATCAACTGGCAGCAGGCTGTGGAAAAGACGAAAAAGCGGAGTGTAAGAAATCATTGACAAGTTTTAGTGCAATCGTAAATAGCTCCAACATTTTTTAAACATCTTTGCGAAAAAAAATGCAAAAAAATACAAGTAGCGATATTTCAATAACATTTTCATCGCCGTTAAATTTACTGGTACCTCACAAAATGAACAATGGAGTACGTCCTGGATACACAGCCGGTGTTGGCGGTAATGCTGTAATGGAATCGGGCGGAGAATGTCTTCGCGCATTTATATTCGTTTGACCTGAACAAAGTTGCTCATATGGATACGGCTACAACGCAGATTGCATTTCCATCATCTAACGAGTTTCAACATCATCGTAATCTATCTACCGAATCTTCACTTGTAACGCTGATACATCAACGTGTATGTATTTATATGTATTTATACGTATATAAAAAACTATTATTTTCATACGTACATTTCAAAATCTAAATATTTTCATAAATTTTATAAAAGAAAAAAAGTTATATACGGCAAATTTGTCATACATATATTATAAATTTCAACGCATTCACTGTGTTTTACATACATTACGGTACTTTGCGGAATTTGGGAATTGCAATATATATAGAATATTTTAAATATTATTTTGGGTTTTGAATATGAGTATAATTGCCAATTGATACACTCTGGTGCGTTTTAACTGACATAATTTAATTAATTCTCTCGATATTTTTCTTTTCGACCACGAGTTCCTTACAAACCTCTTATTAAGTCCGTGCAAGTTCAAAAGTTTCTAAGAAAATAGATTTTATTTGTCAACAGATTTTCCAGGCTTCGAAGATTCTTCCAGTAAAAATTTAACTCCTAATTTAGCTTCAAAACTTAACGATTCCAATAGTGGAAAACTAATTTCAACTTCTTTTACTTTAAAATCAGATCTTAACGATCAAATCATGGCAACACTTGAGAAAAAGAAAATTTTCATTAATACATGTGCTAATTCTATTAGAGAAAACTACAGTGGTGATCCTCTAGCACTTGATTCTTTTATAGACAAATTTGAATTATTTGAACAGTTCGCTACTGCAGATTTAACTGGTACTTTTATAGCGTTCTTAAAATGAAAAAACTGGAGGGTAAAGCCCGCGAAGCGATACCAAGACAACTAACTTCAGTCAACGAAATTAAAACAGCTCTACGTAGTAGGATCAAACCGGACAACACGAAAGTTGTAGCAGGGAGAATTGCAGCGTTGCACGTTAGCAATAACAATTACACAGATTTTGCAAAAAAAGTTGAAGATTTAGCTGTCTCACTTGAGCGGTCTCTTATTATTGAAGGGATCACTCAAGCGAAAGCTCATGAAATGGCAGTCGAACAAACTGTTAACGTGTGTCGTTTAAATGCAAAACCCAATTTAGTCAAAACTATTTTAGCCTCAACGGCATTTACTGGTCCGAAAGACGTGGTAGCGAAATTAATTGTAGAACAAAACAACGAAGTAACAAAGCGTCAGGTTTTAGCTTTTTGATCACGTGGTAACAATACATTCAGGAATTCACGTGGTATTTATCGAGGTTTTTACCCAAATCGCAGCTATACTGGTTATAGAAATAAAAGCTCATTTTCATACAACGGCAACCGTAACGGCAGCAATAATCAAAGATATAGGAATTATAACGGGAATAGATACCAAAATAGCAGCAATAATAATACGCGTTCAAATACAAATACTAATTCAAACAATAGTAACAATAGAGGTAATAATTCTAGATCGTCAAGTGGTAGAGGTAGAAACGCAAACGTACGCGCTTTAAACTCGAGCGCCCCTCAGGAGCGAACACTGAGGGGGACGAACTAAGCGAGTAAGCGAATTTCCTTCACCAGTAAGCATATACTGTTTAAATTTAAATTATTCAGATTTCATAGAATTACAACTTAACGAGTCACAAAAATTTTGTTCTTTCTTAGTAGACACTCAAGCCGACATTTCTCTAATAAAAATATCATCTATAGACAGTAATATTTCCTTAAATACAAACGACATTATTAACATTAGCGGTGTCACTTCTAACTCAGTTTCTACTTTAGGTAAAATTACAGCAAATTTAAATTAAAAAAATGTTTCTATTAAACATACTTTACATGTAGTAAATGAAGACTTTAATATTCCATCCGATGGCATACTGGGTAAAGATTTTCTGAAAATTAACAAATGCATTTTTAATTTTTGGGTAGGTAATGAAAAAGTCTCGATACCAATCCTACATGGAACAGAAAGCGACAGTTGTATCATTCCTCCAAGATGTGAAATTTTTAGACTTTTTGATTTAGGAGATTTACCCGATCCACTTTTCGTGGACTCGCAGGAAATTGAAAAGGGTGTTTTCACAGCTAGGAGCATTGCTAATTCCAGTAACCCAATAATTAAAGTGATAAACACCACGGATGATGTCAAGTATGTGAAAAGAAATAGTATTAGGACAGAAAAAACTTCCAAACTACAATGTTTACACAATTAACAAGACAGAAACAGAGGACAAATGTACGAAAAAACTTATTTCAGTTTTAAAAAATAAAATACCTCAACATAGTCATAGTAAATTAATTGACCTTTGCATTGATTATGCCGACATTTTCGCTCTTGACACGGACAAAATGACTTTAAATAACTTCTACGAGCAAAAATTAAGACTGACAGACAACGAGCCGGTATATGTTAAAAATTATCGATTACCATACTCTCAACGCGAAGTCGCCAAGTAAATAAATTGTTAGACAATGATTTGATTGAACCCAGTTATTCCAATTACAATAGTCCCTTGATTGTAGTCCCAAAGAAGGATATTAATGGTCAAAAAGCTTATCGTATGTGCGTAGATTTTCGCGCAGTAAACAAAAAACTCATTGCTGATAAATTTCCAATAGCTAGAGTTGACGACATTTTTGACAATCTTGGCAGGGCAAAGCATTTTTCCACATTAGATCTTTTTTCGGGATTTCATCAAATCCCCTTGCATCCTAACTCACGTGACATTACGTCTTTCAGCACTGACCGAGGTGCATTTAGATGGAAAATGCTTCCATTCGGTTTAAATATAGCACCAAATTCATTCTCACGAATGATGACAATAGCTTTTTCGGGTATATCACCCAACGTCGCATTTCTGTACGTCGACGATATTATCGTCATCGGTTGTAGTGAAGCACACCACATTAAAAATCTTTCAAAAGTTTTCGATACTTGTAGGTCTTTCAATTTCAAACTTAACCCAAATAAATGCAACTTTTTACGACCAGAGGTTACATTTTTAGGTCACAAATGTTCAACCAAAGGTTTGTTGCCAGACGACTCCAAAATAAACGCAGTTAAAAAGTATACAAAACCGACTGATAAAGATGCGGTACGACGATTCGTTGCATTTGCAAACTATTACAGACGGTTTGTACCTAATTTTGCGTCTCTGGCAGCGCCTCTAAACCGATTAAGCAGAAAAAGAGTTGATTTTGTATGGGATGTAGAGTGCGAAAGGGCATTTTTATCTTTGAAAGCAGCATTACTTTCACCAAAATTACTTCAATATCCAGATTTTACAAAACATTTCATTATTACCGTTGATGCTTCAACAACTGGATGTGGCGCCATTTTGAGTCAAGAACAGCAAGGTAGTGATTTACCAATTTGCTTCGCTTCTAAAGCATTTAATAAAGCCGAACAGAAAAAACCAATAATAGAATTGGAACTTTTAGCTATTTACTTTGCAATCAAGCAATTTCGACCATACGTTTATGGCACACATTTTATTGTAAAGTCAGATCACAGACCTCTAGTATACATTTTCAATATGAAATACCCCTCTTCAAAACTTTCAAGAATTGGCTAGAATTAGCAGAATATAAATTTACTATAGTTTATATAAAGAGTAAATCAAACGTTGGTGCTGATGCACTATCGCGTATTACAATCGATGAGATTAAAGAATCGAACAAACAAATTTTAGCAGTACAGACAAGATCAATGACAAAGCGGCAAAACGACGAAAACGTTCTTAAGAAAACAGACAAAAAAACGAAAAAACAACTAACTTTAGACGTTTATGAGAAATTTTCATTTAATTATTCGAAAAAAGTTCCACATATAAGGACCACAATTTTTTATGATGATAAAAGTCAAATTTCTAAAATGCATATAAGCGCGCGTATGCGACGCAAAAAGATCGAACTACTTAATATAGAGATTGGTAACGAAATAACAAACTTAGGAGAGTTATACTGTTTTCACACAAAAACTTAATGATCTCATTTCACCTGCTAATGAAATCGTAATTTTTTGCTTTCACACAGAAGTAACTGCTCGATTAGTATGAAGGATGAGACAGACAATCATGGCGAAACGATACAAGGTGGGAGCATGGTGACATACCTACAAACAAAAAAAATTCCATGTACTTGTAAATTCGATGGACAAATGTTAAAATCGTACTGCGCCGGCAGTTGATGTATCAAATCAAATAAAAAAGTTATAATCAGCTGTTCGATGCGGCCACCTTGTATCGTTCCGCCATGCAGACAATGACATTTGCTTTGAAAACTAAGAAGCGGAAACGGAAGCGGAACGCTGCCAACAGAGTTGCATTGTGCTTTTGACTCCATTAGGCATTCGATTAGCTACTAATAAAATAATAATAGGTTCGAATTTTGTAGGGAAGATTGAGCTCAATAAGCGTCTTAATGTAGAAAATTGCCTTTATTATTCAATAAGCCGTCTGTGTGAAATTAGTATTACTTTCGAAGTTACACACAGTAGCTAACAATCACCATATTAACAAAGTTGAATGGCCAAAAGATGATCTATTTTTCAAATATTGTACAATTTTAAATTTAAAACAATGCGGAAATAAAATTTTTAAAACGTTAGAAATTCTACTTACAGACCCAGTAGAAACGATAACAGACGACAACACAAAAATCAAAATCATGACAATTTATCATAATGACCCCATATCAGGCGATCACTGCGGTGTTAAAAAGCTTTACGCAAAAATTCGCACTAAATACTTTTGGAAAAACACGACTCGTGACATTGCTAAATTCGTCAAAAGTTGTCAAAAATGTTTAGTAAACAAAGTCAAACCAAAAATTAAAGAAAATTTAGTACTGACTCCAACGCCGAGTAAACCATTTGATTTAGTTATTATTGATACAGTCGGACCTTTACCACAATCGAGTTACGGTAACAAGTTCGCAGTTACCATCATATGCGATTTAACAAAATACCTGGTAACAATAGCAGTGCCAGATAAAAGCGCAAAAATAATAGATTCAGCAATTTTCGAAAGTTTTATATATGTGTTTTGTAATACGATCGGTTAAAAAATTTTTATATATGTATTTTTAGAGGAATTTTCTTTTTCCATAGGCTAGTCCGATCTAACCGCTGATTAGTGCAAATGAAACATTCCACTGTTTTTCCCGACGTTTCGCTAAAACTTTTTTAGCATCTTCAGGGGCATTTCCATTTTATTTTCTGGTGAAAAAAAGAAATTACAGATATGAGTTTTAATTTAAGAGGTCATTACAAACATATCTACTTGGTAATCACGCGCAGAAAATACCATCACCAGAAAATAAAATGGAAATGCCCCTGAAGATGCTAAAAAAGTTTTAGCGAAACGTCGGGAAAAACAGTGGAATGTTTCATTTGCACTAATCAGCGGTTAGATCGGACTAGCCTATGGAAAAAGAAAATTCCTCTAAAAATACATATATAAAAATTTTTTAACCGATCGTATTACAAAACACATATATTTCAAGCGGAAGGCCTGCCGAAATCCAAACAAGCGATTCTATTTTCTGGTGACAACAACAAATATATAGATAGCAAAAATGAAGGACTATTACAAGCATACGAAGCTAAAGCACGGTGAAGACATATGTATGACACTGAAACATTACAGTAAGCAAAAACAAAAACTAGCAAAACAGATAGAACAACTGAAGTTTTTGTTAGAATGTAAGAAATATGAACTGTCCCCTGACCACCTGACCAACTCAATCAAAAATGCAAAAATTGTTTCCACATCAAACAAAATTATGCATAGTTTGGACAAACTAAAGCAAACGTTTGTCATAAAAATGCTGAAACTTGAGATCTCTCAAACCAATATTGATATTAGATCAACAAAAAATCTTTTATTCTTTGCACAACAAACACTCAAATCTGCCTTAAGTGCAGATGAACTTAGCAATTTTCTTGCTAAACAGAACTTTCTGAGCCAAAACATTGCAAAAAAGAGGAAAACTACACTAACATCAAAAATACACAAACTGAAGTACGAGAAGTTACGGAAATTGGGAATAAATACAAACAACAACTGGTTTATCAACAACACTTTTCCTTTAGAAGTAAAGTGGTTGCTGTCACTTGGCAAAAAATGCACACTACCAACAACATCAAAAAGTTTCTCACCAATACACATTATATCCGAAATGGAACAAACTATACAGTCCTTGAGTGATGAAAAAGAAAAAGAAATAGCGAGAAACGAACTAAGCACTAGGATACTTATGTTCAAACGGAACATCAAGAACAACGCAGCGGAAAAATTCATACTGCAAGCATTGGAGAAAACGAAAGCCCTGCTCAAAACACACAAAAACAACATCATCATTACTGACGCCGACAAAGGCAACAAAACAGCTGCAATATACAAATCAGAATACACGGAAAAAATGAACAAAATTCTGGAGGACAGAAACACATATAAATCAATGAGGAATGATCCAACAAACGCACTTCACAGGAAAAACAACAACATAGTGGACGATCTCCACAAAAACAAACAAATCACTATACGAGAAAAGTATCAACTAACCAGCAATGCAGCCACGGCACCAAGGTTGTATGGCTTGCCGAAGATACATAAGCCAGAAACCCCTTTACGTCCCATTGTTTCGTCTGTCCAAGTCCCTTGCTACAAACTTTCAAAATATGTCGGTGACATTATCAAAACAACAATATCAAAGGAATACAACATCAAAAATTCGTTTGAGCTTAAAGAAAAATTATTGAACATGTGTGTGTGTGAAGATGATGTACTAGTTTCGTTTGATGTAGTGTCTCTGTTTACCAATTTACCAACGAATTTAGCAACCAGGATCATAATGAACAAATGGGACAAGATTAAAAATATGACAAATATCCCAAAAAATAAATTTCAAGACATGCTTGACTTTTGCCTAAAAGACAATAACTACTTTATGTATGATAATAAGCTCTACTCCCAGATCTTCGGAATGCCCATGGGAAACCCCCTTTCCCCAACAATAGCTGACTGCGTGATGGACGATCTACTGGACAATACCCTCTCGGAGCTGAAATCCAAACACAATATTGACATTAAATTCATAGCAAAATATGTTGACGATATTTTGGCAATCATCAACCGAAATGACGTGGACATAATCCTAAAAACGCTAAACAAGTACCATACTAAACTCCAATTCACCTTTGAAATGGAAGAAAATGAAAGCATCCCTTTTCTGGACGTACGCATCTATAGAAAACACCAAGAACTCCTCCTAGACTGGTACTCCAAACCAACTTCCTCTGAACGGCTCATAAAATTATCTTTCATCGCAGCCTAAAAAATACAAAATAAATACAGCCAACAATCTAATAGACAAAATATTAACAATAAGTCATAAGCAATTTCACCAGGCGAAATTAAAGAAAATCAGAGTGATCCTGAAGAACAACAACTATCCCGAACACTTAATAAGCGAATTAATAGAAACGAAACTTGCGAAAATAAATGGCCAAAGACATAACAAAGAAACCAAATATACAGCTAACACTGTCAAACAATACTATAGCGTCACCTACATACCTAAGCTGAGCGAAAACATTGACCACAAATTTAAGAAAGACGAGAACATCGTATTCGCATACAAATCCAACAACACTTTGTCGTCAGTCTATACAAAAACAAAAAGTGCCATCGATATCCAACAACAGAGCAATGTTGTTTACAAAATACAATGTAAGGGAAAAGAAAACGAAAGCTGCGACAAAGTGTACATTGGAACGACAAAGCGAGCCTTGGGTACCAGGTTAGCAGAACATAAAGCGGACATCAAAAAACAAAAAAACAGCACCGCCCTATCGCAACATATAACAGATACTGGACACACAGCTGATTTTGCCAACACAAGAATTTTAGACAAAGAAAAGAGGGAGAAAACTAGGTACACACTGGAAAGCCTTAGGATATTGCAAAAAAGAGAGAAAACAATAAATAAGAAGGAAGATACGAATCAAATAGCTTCGTCATATGTTTTATGTGTACATGATAAACAAAACAAAATCGGTGGTACCGATATTTTTATTTCTATGTTTTTCACTTTTAATAAGTGTAGTTTTTTAATGTAAAATTGTGCAATTTTTAATGTAAATTATATATTGTGAGTCTATTGACTATGTTATATGTCTATGTATGTATCTACGCGAATGTCTATGTATGTATCTGCGCGTGATTACCAAGTAGATATGTTTGTAATGGCCTCTTAAATTAAAACTCATATCTGTAATTTCTTTTTTTCACCAGAAAATAAAATGGAAATGCCCCTGAAGATGCTAAAAAAGTTTTAGCGAAACGTCGGGAAAAACAGTGGAATGTTTCATTTGCACTAATCAGCGAAAGTTTTATTTTAATATATGATCCTATGAAATCCATCAGGTCAGATTTAGGTACCGAATATAAGAATCAAATTCTTGCAGAACTTATGCATCTTTTGAATATCAAACATGACCTTTCAACAGCGTATCATCACCAAACAGTTGGCTCAATAGAACTTAACCATAGAGTATTTAACGAATACCTACGGCCATATCTTAACGAAAACTTCTCTGATTGGGATACATATTTAAAGTACTTTACTTTCTTACACAATACAACATCCAATACTGTTTTCGACAACAAATTCACTCCATTTGAACAAACATTTGCTACGAAGCCAGTGTTACTAAATGAACTAAAAAAGAAACCATTGATCCAATATATAATGTTGAGAATTACGCAAAGGAAGTGAAGTACCGTATGCAAAAATCACATGCATTCGCAAAATAGCTCATAAATAAAATAAGAACGTAATAAACTGTATTATGATAGAAATATACGTCTTTCAGACATTGCATTAAACGATACGGTCCTAGTAGAAAAAGAACCGCGCGATAAACACGCAAGCATTTACGAGGGTACATACGTAGTTAAGCAAATGGATGGCGTAAATGTAACAATTTTTGACAGAAAAACTAAAAAATTAAAAACAATCCATAAAAACAGTTTACAAAAAGTAACATAGACCATTTTTATCCGTACGCTAAACGGAACACAAAAAATTTTCTATTTTATTAACTTTCAAAAAATAAACAATCCAAATTATATAATTATAAGTTTTTCACTTTATTATTATTATTAGTATATATATACAACATACAAAATAATTATTAATTAAAAGCAACAATTTCCTTATCTAATGTAAAATTATAAAAACAAAAAAAAACAAAACAGAAGAATATATTGTACTTTATAATATTTAAAACTTTAACTTTAACTATAGTTTAACTAATAGTACAAAAATGAACTGAATTTTGTATCAAAATTTTATACATAATCTGTATATACAATATATTATATCATACAACTTATATTTGCATAGTACAATGCAATGTAAAAAGAAATATATCTTTTTCAATAACATTGTATAAATAAATTTAATAAGCAATAATTAAAACTCTTTTTACATATTAAATAAGTTCAATAGCATTGTATAAATAAATTGAATTACCACATATTAAAACTATTTTACATATTAAATATTAAATAAGTTCAATAGCATTGTACAAATAAATGTACTTATTATTAATTGAAACATAAGCTGATATGTGTTCGAGTTCATCTATTTAAAACATCTTACACATCAATTGATTTTGGGCAAGAAGAAGCCGGCAGAATTGATCACCCTGCCGACTCCTTCTTTTCCAAAGGAGGGCGATGTAATGGCACCCTACGGTCAAACTCAACACATCAAGCACACATCAGCTGATGCCGCAAATGCAACCCGGCGTATGAGCGGCTTGCACAAGACATAATATTTTAATCAATTTTACACACGACTGAAGTGAACACGCTTAAAACTAAGAAGTGTTAATTTATATAAAACAAACATTAATAAAACAATTAAAAACATTTTATTGAACAATTAAAAAGACAAAATAAATAAAATTTAAAATTAAAAATAGCTGCGTTTGTTTGTTGTTGGTGTGTGAGCTTGGGGCTGCAAACCCAAAAAATAAGTGGCATCAAAAGGCCACTTTACACCACCTTTTTGTTAAATAACACCTTCAAGATGATTTTCTATAGATGCAATTAGTTTTTGAGCGGCTTCGCGTGGTATCTTATGCTTTTCTTCGGCAAGAGTAGTTTTTAAATCGCTAATCTTACTAATCTGCATTTGCCGTGTAGCCGATTCCAAATTTTCAATGACATTTAAGGCGAGAGATTGTGGAAGTGAATTCATGAGGTGTGAACAGTTTCATATTACCCATGCCTGCACAATGCCGGATTTGTGTTAAGGGTCTTTGCCTTGGTTATTGCGAAATCGATTACGTACACCTAAATTAGGGGGAATTTGCAACAAATTGTCTTCTCGTAAGGTTAAATACAAATTTTTGTCCATTGTTCCATCAAAGAAAGTTATTTTGCCACATCCAGAGGCAGTCAAGTAGGCCCAAAACCATCACACTTCCACAGCCACACCATTAATTTTTTTAATTCAGGGTAATTTCGGGACTATTAGGGGATCATTTGAGCACCTTTCCGTCATCATTTGTGGATAGTTTTCGTGATCCGTCCGGGATCCCGACGGGGTCATTTCGGGACTATTTCGGGGTCATTTGGGGTACCTACCGGCATTATTTCTGGATGGTTTTCGGTTTCCGTCCGGGATGCCGTCGGGGTCATCTCGGGACTTTTTCGGGATCATTTGGGGTCCCTTTCGTCATCATTTCTGTATGGTTTTCGGATTCCGTTCGGAATAACGTCGAGGTTATTTCGGGACTTTTTCGGATCATTTGGGGACCCTTCCGGCATCATTGCTGGATGGTTTTCGGGATCCGTCCGGAATCCCGTCGGTGTAATTTCAGGACTGTTTTGGGATCATTTGGGGTACCTTCCGGTATCATTTCTAAATGGTTTTCGGGCTCCATCCGGGATCCTGTCGGGGTAATTTCGGGAATTTTTCTCGACTAATACGGGATCATTTGGGGACCCTTTCGCCATCATTTCCGGATGGTTTTCGGGATCCGTCCGGGATACCGTCAGCGTCATTTCGGGACTATTTGGGGATAACTTGGGAACCTTTCCGGCATCATTTCTGGACAGTTTCCGGGCTCCGTCGGGATCCCGCCAGGGTCATTTCGGGACTATTAGGGGATCATTTCAAGACCTTTCCGGCATCATTTCTGTATAGTCGACGGCGTCATTTCGGGCCTATTTCGGGATCATTTTGGGGTACCTACCGGCATCATTTCTGGATGGTTTTCGGCACCGTTCGGGATCCCTTCGGTGTAATTTCGGGAATTTTTTGGGATCATTTGGGGCCCTTCCGACATCATTTCTGGATGGTTTTCGGGATCCGTTTGAAATTCCGTCGGGGTCATTTCAGGACTTTTTCGGGATCGCTTGGGGTCCCTTCTGGCATCATTTCTGGGTGGTTATCGGGATCCGTCCGGAATCCAGTCGGTGTCATTTCGGGACTTTTTCTCAAGGGATCATTTGGGGATCCTTTCGGCATAACTTCAGGATGGTTTCAGGGATCCTGTCAGGGTCAATTCGGTACTATTAGGGGATCATTTGAGCACCTTTCGGTATCATATCTGGATGGTTTTCGGTATCCGTCCGGGATCACGTCGGGGTCATTTCGGGACTTTTACGGGATTATCACAACAACAACAACATGGTTTTCGAGATCCGTCCGGGATCCCGTCGGGGTCATTTCGGGGCTAATACGGAATCATTTGGGTATCCTTCCGGTATCATTTCTGGATGGACTTCGGGATCTGTACGGGAACCCACCAGGGTAATTTCGGGACTTTTTCGGGACTATTTCAGGATCACTTGGGGATCCTTCCGGCATCATTTCTTGACGGATTGCCGGATCCATCAGGGTCATTTCGGGATCATTTCTGGATCCGTGCGGGACTCCATCGTGGTCATTTCCGAGTTATTTGGGAATCATTTTGGGAGCCTTCCGGAATAATTTCTGTATGGTTTTCGCGATCCGTCTTGGATCCCCTCGTGGTCATTTCTTAACTTTTTCTTGACTATGTCGGGATAATTTAGCCCTTTCCTGGATATTTTCTGGATGGGTTTTGAGATCCGCCCGGGAGCCCGTCAGGGTCATTTCGGAACTTTTTCGGGACTATTTCGGGATGTTGTTGTTGTATTTCGGGATCATTTTGGTACTCTTCAGGGATCATTTCTGTGTGGTTCTCTGGATAAGTAATCGTGTCGTTGGCATTTTGGGTTTTTTTGGGACTATTACGAGAACTTTTTGAGACCCTTCCGGGGAATTTCTTCACGGTTTTCGGAGTCCGTCCGCGATAACGTCGAGGTCACTACGTGGCTCTTTCTGGATCATTTGGGGATCCTATCAGGTTATCAGCTTATTTAGTTCTTTTTTTACTCATTTACAAAAATATAATGCATTAGACAGAAAAAATGTTTAACTTGATCAGCAGGCTAACATGAGTAGCCCATATATTTCATTTTCTCCTTGCAGACGGGGCCGAGGGTGAAGGCTATTATATTATAAATGGGAAAGTTTGGATGTTTGGATGTTTATCCAGACGTTTGTATTTGTGACTCAATCAAGCAAGAACGGCTGGACCGATTTTGATGAAATTTGGCACGCATATAGCCAATAGTCTAGAAGGAGCTACATTTTTTTGAAAAGAGGGGGAGATCCCCGCCCCCTAGGAACAGTTATAATTTAATTATTGTATTTTTTCGTCTTTTTGACTGATTCACACCAGAACGGCTACACGGATTTTGATGAAATTTGGGACACAGATAATAGTCTACTAGCGAAATTTTTTTCGAATATGGAAAGGGGGGTATGGTTCCCACGACCCCTTGAAACAATTACTATTTAATAATTTTTACATATTATAACTTTACGTATATGGGCCTTCACCAATATTACAGACTCAATGGGTCAAATAAGTCGAGGGCTTACAAAGTGAGCAGTGACACCCTCCGCCCCCCTCTCCCCCCTTCTCTCACCCAATTGTGTAAAATCTATAAATTGTTATATCTCAATATACATTTTCTCCTAAATCAAAAATTTTTGGTATCTGGCACATACATATCGAGATCTAAACAATTTTGGAAAAACGATCAGTGGTCCTCTCCTTCTCCTCCAGCCATCCGCCCTCTTCCAGTTGTTTTTATTAGCACGCTTAAAGCTAATCTTTACCTGTATGTTTCTATGTAACTCTTCATTCGCTGCAACGCCCCTGCTGCCTTATTAACATGGTTTATAATTAGCCTCACCTTATTTGTAATCCCGTTAGGGTCATATCGAGGCCCTTCAGGGATCACTTCTGGATGGTTTTCGGGATCCGCCGGGGTTATTTCGGGACTTTTTCGGGACTATTTGGGGATCATTTTGAGACCCTTCCGGGATAAGTTCTGTATAGTTTTCGGGATCCGTCCGGGATCCCGTCGGGGTTATTTTGGGACATTTTCGGGACTATTCCGGGAGAATTTCGGAACTATTTCACGATCGTTTGGGGTACCTACCGGCATCATTTCTGGATGGTTTTCGGGATCCGTCCGAGATCCTGTCGGGGTCATTTCGGGACTTTTGCGGGATCATTTGGGGTCTCTTCCGGTATAATTTCTGGATGGTTTTCGGGATCCCGTTGATGTCATTTCGGGACTATTTCGGCATCATTTGGGGTACCTTCCGGCATCATTTCTTGATGGTTTTTGGGATCCGTCCGGGATCCCGTCGGGGTCATTTGGGAACTTTTTCTCGACTAATACAGGATCATTTGGGGACCCTTTCGGCATCATTTCTGGATGGTTTACGGGATCCGTCCAGGATCCCGTCGGCGTCATTTCTAGACTACTAGGTGATCTTTTGAGGGCCTTTCCGGCATAATTTCGGGATGGTTTTCGGTATCCGTTCGGGATCCGATCGGGATAATTTCGGGACTTTTTCGGGATCATTTGGGGTCCCTTTTGGCATCATTCTGGGTGTTTTCGGGATTCTTCCGGGATCCCGTCAGGTTCATTTCGGGACTTTTTCGGGATCATTTAAGCATGGTTTTTAGGATCCGTCCGAGATAACGTCAGGGTAATTTCTGGGCTTTTCCGAGACTATTTCAGGATCATTTTGGGACCCTTCCAAGACAATTCCTGGATGGATTTCGGGATCTGTCCGTGATCCCGTTAGGGTCATTTAAGGATCCGTTCGAGATCCCGTCACGGTCATTTCGGGACTTCTTCGGGACTATTTCGGGATAATTTTTCGATGGTTTTCGGGATCCGTCCGGGAGCCCGTCTGGGTCATTTCGGAACTTTTTCAGGGCTAATACGGGATCATTTGGGGACCCTTCCGGCATCACTTCTGGATGGATTTCGGGATCTGTACGGGAACCCATCAGGGTAATTTCGGAACTTTTTCGGGACTATTTCGGGATCATTTGGAGACCCTTTAGGGGTCATTTCATGACTTTTCTGTATTATTTCGGGGTCATTTGGGGACCCTTCCGGCATCAATTCTTGATGGTTTGCCGGACCCATCAGAGTAATTTCGGGATTATTTGGGGATCTTTCCGAGGTCATTTCTGGATCCGTCCGGAATGCCGTAGGAGTTATTTCGAGATTTTTTGTTACTTTTTCAGGATAGTTTTAGGACCCTTCCGGGATCATTTCTGAATCCGTGCGGGATCCCATCCTTGTCATTTCCGGACTATTTCGCGACTAATACGGGTTCATTTGGGGACCCTTTCGCCATAATTTCTGGATGGTTTTCGGGCTTGGTCCGGGATCTCGTCAAGGTCATTCCGGGGCTATTTGGGGATCATTTGGGAACCTTTCGGGCATCAGTTTCTGTGATCCCTCGGGTTCCCTGCAGGGTCATTTCGGGATCATTTTGGGGTACCCACCGTCATCATTTCTGGATGGTTTCCGGTATTCGTCTGGGATCCCGACGGGATCATTCCAGGACTTTCTCGGGATGCGTCCGTGATCCCGACGGGGTCATTTCGGGACTATTTCGGGATCATTTGGGGTACCTACCGGCATAATTTCTGGTTGGTTTTCGGGATCCCATCGGGGTCATTTCGGGATCATTTGGAGTCCCTTCCGGCATCATTTCTGGTTGGTTTTCGGGATCCGTCCGGGATCCCGTCATTGTCATTTCAGGACTTTTTCGGGATGATGTGGGGTACCTTCCGGCATCATTTCTAGATGGTTTTGGTTATCGGTCCGGGATACGTCGGGGTAATTTCGGAACTTTTTCGCGACTAATACTGGATAATTTTTTGGGGACTATTTCGGGATCATTTTGGTACCCTTCAGGGATCATTTCTGTGTGGTTCTCTGGATAAGTCTAGAATCGTGTCGTTGTCATTTCGGGTTTTTTGGGTCTATTCCGGGAACTTTTGGAGACCCTTCGGGAGCATTCCTGGATGGTTTTAGAGATTCGTGCGCGATAGCGTCGGGGTCATTCGTGGCTTTTTATGGATAATTTCGGGATAATTTGGGGATCCTATCAGGTTATCAGATCATTTAGTTCTTTTTTTACTCAATTACTAATATAAAATGCATTAGACAGAAAACAAATTTTAAACAGATAACTTGATAAGCAGGTTAACGTCAATAGCCCATATATTTCATTTTCTCCTTGCGGACGGGGCCGCGGGTAAAGACTAGTATATTATAAATGGGAAAGTTTGGATGTTTGGATGTTTATCCAGACGTTTGTCTTTGTGACTCAATCAAGCAAGAGCGGCTGGACGGATTTAGATTAAATTTGGCACACATATAGCCAGTAGTTTGGAAGGATCTACTAGCTATATTTTTTTGAAAAGGGGGAGGCCCCCACCCCCTACGAACAGTTATATTTTAATTATTATATTTTTTCGCCTTTGTGATTGAATCGCGCTAGAACGGCTACACGGATTTTGATGAAATTTGGGACACAGACAATAACATACTGGCGAAATTTTTTCGCACATCGAAAAGAGGGGGAGACCCACGACCCCTTCGAACAATTACTTTTTAATAATTTTTATACATTATAACTTTACGTTTACTGACCCTCACCAATATTACAAACTCAATAGGTCTAACAAGTCGAGAGCTTGCAAAGTGAGCAGTAACACCCTCCGTCCCCTCTCCTCCTCTCATCCTCTGGTGTAAACTCTATAAGTTGTTACAGCTCAATAAAAATTTTTTCCTAAATCAATAATTTTTGGTATCTGGCTCATACAGATCGAGATCTAAACAATTTTGGAAAAACGATCGGTGGTGCTCTCCGTCTCTCCCGCCATCCTCCCTCCTCCAATTGTTTTTATTGGCACGCTTTTATTTTCTTTACCTGTATGTTTGTTTCTAACTCTTCATTCGCTTCAACGCACCTGCTGCTGCCTTATTAACATGCTTTTATAATTCGCTTCACCTTATTTGTAATCCCGTCAGCGTCATATCGAGACTCTTCCGGGATCATTTCTGGATGGTTTCCGGGATCCGTCCGGGATCGCGTCGGGTTTATTTCGGGAATTTTTCTGGACTATTTCGGGATCATTTGCGTACCCTTCAGAGATCAATTGTGGATGGTTTTGGGGATACGTGCGGCATCCCGTCGGAGTTAGTTCGAGACTTTTTCGGCACTATTCCGGGTTCATTTGGGTGTCCTTTCAGGGTAATTTGTGGATGGTTTTCGGGATCCCGTCAGCGTCATTTCGGGACTTTTTCGGGACTATTTCGGGATGATTTGGGGACCCTTCCGGCATCATTTCTGGATGGTTTTCGGGATCCGTCTGTGATCACGTCGAGGCAATTTCGGTACTCTTCCGTGATCATTTGGGAATCCTTCCGGGATTATTTGTGGATGGTTTTCGGGATCTTTCCGGCATCCCGTCGGGATTATTCGGGACTTTTTTTGGAACCTTTTGGGACCCGGGATACTGTCCGTTAGTTCGGGACTTTTTCGGGACTATTCCGGGATCATTTGGGAATCCTTCCGATATCATTCCTGGATAACATTCGGGATCCGTCCGGGACTTTTTCTTGACTATTTCAGGATCATTTGCCGGTCCTTTAAGAATAATTTCTGGATGGTTTTCGGGATCCCGCTACGGTAATTTCGGGACTTTTTCGGACTGATTTTGGGACCCTTCCGGCATCATTTCTGGATGATTTTCGCAATCCGTCGGGATCCCGTAAGGGTCATTTCGGGAGTTTCTCGCGATCATTTCTGGATAGTTTTCCGGATCCATCTGGGATTCCGTCGGGTTATTTCGGGACATTTTCGGTGTCCTTCCGGGTGGATTTCTGTACCCCGTCAGGGTCATTTCGGGACTATTCCGGAATAATTTTAAAAACCCTTCCGGCATCATTTATGGATAATTTTCGGGATCAATCCGGGGTCACGTGGGACTATTCCGGATCATTTCTGGATGGTTTTCGGGATCCGTCGGGGTTATTTTGGGATTTTTTCGGGAATATTCTGGGACCAATTGTGGATCCTTCCGGCAACATTTCTGGATGGGTTTAGGGATCCGAGAGGCATGACGTCGGGATAGTTTCGGGAATTTTTCTGGCCTATTTCAGGATCATTTGCGTACACTTCAGAAATCAATTCTGGATGGTTTTCGGGATCTCTTCGGGGTCATTTTCCGACTTTTCTGTACTATTTTAGGATCACTTGAGGCCCCTTAAGGGATCATGACTCGACGGTTTTCGCGATCCGTCTGGGATCCCGTCGGGGTAATTTCGGGACTATTCCGGAATCATTTCTTGATGGTTTTCGGGATCCCGTCAGGGTCATTTCGGAACTTTTTCGGGACTATTGCGGGATGATTTGGGGACCCTTCGTTCATCATTTCTGGATGGTTTTCGGGATCCGTCTGTGATCCCGTCGAGGCAATTTCGGGACTCTTCCGTGATCATTTGGTAATACTTCTGGGATCATTTCTGGATAGTTTTCGGGATCCCGTCGGGGTAATTTCGGGACTATTTAGGGATAATTTTGGGACCCTTCCGGAATCTTTTCCGGATAGCTTTCGGGATCCCGTCAAGGTCATTTCGGGAATTTTCGGGGACTATTTCGGGATGGTTTGGGAACCCTTCCGCCATCGTTTCTTGATGGTTTTCGGGATCTGTCTGTGCTCCCGTCGGCATAATTTGGGGACTATTCCGGTGTCATATGGGGATCCTTTCGGTGTAATTTCTGGATGGCTTTCGGGAACTCGTCGGGATAATTTTGGAACTTTTCCGGCACCATTTCTGGATAGTTTGTGGGATCCGTCCGGGATCACGTCAGGATTATTTTGGGACTATTTCGGGGTCAGTTTGGGCCCTTCCGGGATCATTGCTGCATGATTATCGTGATTAGTACGGGAATTCCATCAGGCTCATTTCGGGACTATTTCGGGATCACTTTGGGACCCTTCCGGGATCATATCTGGATAGTTTTCGGGATCCGTCCGGCATCCCGTCAGGCTCATACTGAAGATTTTTGCGGGACTATTTCGGGATCATTTGGGGATCATTACGGGATCATTTCTGGATGGTTTTCGGGATCCCGTCTGGGTCATTTCGGGATTTTTAGGGACCATTTCTGGATGATTTGGGGACCCATCCGGCATCATTTCTGGATGGTTTTCGGGATTCGTCTGTGATCCTGTCGGGGCCATTTCGGGCCTATTTCTGGATCATTTTAGTACCTTTCAGGGATCATTTCTGTGTGGTTCTCTGTATCAGTCTAGAATCGCGTCGGTGTTATTTCGGGACTTTTTGGGACTATTTCGGGACCATTTGGAGACCATTCCGGGAGCAATTCTGGTTTTCGGGATCCGTCCACGATACCGGCGGGGTAATTTGCAGCTTTCGATCACTTGAGGGCCCTATCATGTAATCAGCTTTTTTTTTACTATTACATAAATAAAGTACCTTAGGGAGACATTTTTTAAACAGATAACTTGATAAGCAGGATAACGTTAATAGCCCATATGTTTTATTTTCTCCTTGCGGACGGGTCCGCGGGTAAAGGCAACATTATATTATAAATGGGAAAGTTTGGATGCTTGGATGTTTGTGTGTCCAGACGTTTGTCTTTGTGACTCTAACACGCAAGAACGGCTGGACGGATTTGGATGAAATTTGGCACACATATAGCCAATAGTCTAGAATGATCTACTAGCTATATGTTTTTGAAAAGGGTGGAGGTCCCTAGGAACAGTTATATTTTAATTATTATATTTTTTCGTCTTTGTGTCTGAATCACGCCAGAACGGCTGCACGGATTTTGATGTAATTTGGGAGACAGACAATAGTATACTGACGAAATTTTGTTCTCACATGGAAAAGCGAGGGAGACCCAACCCCTTCGAACAATTACTTTTTAATAATTTTTACACATTATAACTTTACGTTTACTGACCCTCACCAATATTACAAACTCAATAGGTCTAAGAAGTCGAGGGCTTGCAAAGTGGGCAGTAACACCCTCCGTCGCCTCCCCCTCCTCTCATCCTCTGGTGCAAAATTTATAAATTTTTACAGCTCAATATAAATTTTTTCCTAAATCAATAATTGTTGGTATCTGGCTCATACAGATCGAGATCTAAACAATTTTGGAAAAACGATCGGTGGTGCTCTCCGTCTCCTTCCGTCATCCTCCCTCCTCCAATTGTTTTTATTAGCACGCATTTATTTGCTTTACCTGTATGTTTGTTTCTAACTCTTCATTCGCCTCAACGCGCCTGCTGCCTTATTTTTTTATAATTCGCTTCATCTTATTTGTAATCGCGTCAGGGTCATATTGAAACTCTTCCTGGATCATTTCTGGATGATTTTCGGGATCCGTCCGGGATCCCGTCGGGGTCATTTCGGGACTTTTTCGGGATTATTTTGGGACTCTTCCGGGTCATTACTGTACAGTTTTCGGGATCCGTCTGGGATTCAGTCGGGGTTATTTTGGGACTTTTTCCGGACTATTCCGGGATCATTTCGGGATAATTTGGGAACCCTTCCGGTATCATTTCTGGATGGCTTTCGGGATCCGTACGGCATCCCGTCGGGGTAATTTCGGCAATTTTTCTGGACTATTTCGGGATCATTTCCGTACCTTTCAGAGATCAATTCTGGATGGGATCGCGTCAGCGTCATTTGGGACTTTTTCGGGACTATTTCCGGATGATTTGGGGACCCTTCGGTCATCATTTCTGGATGGTTTTCAGGATCCGTCTGTGATCCCGTCGAGGCAATTCCGGGACTCTTCCGTGATCATTTTGGAATCCTTCTGGGATCATTTCTGGATGGTTTTCGGGATCCCGTCAGGGTAATTTCGGGATTATTTAGGGATCATTTTGGGACCCTTCCGGGATCTTATCCGGATAGCTTTCGGGATCCCGTCAAGGACATTTCGGGACTTTTTCGGGATGATTTGGGAACCCTTGATGGTTTTCGGGATCTGTCTGTGCTCCCGTCGGCATAATTTGGGGACTATTCCGGGGTCATATGGGGATCCTTTCGGGTAATTTCTGGACGGCTTTCGGGAACCCGTCGGGGTAATTTTGGGACATTTCCGCCAGAACGGCTGCACGAATTTTGATGAAATTTGGGACACAGACAATAGCATACTGGCGAAATTTTTTCGCACATGGAAAAGAGGGGGAGACCCACGGCCCTTCGAACAATTACTTTTTAATAATTTTTACACATTATAACTTTACGTTTATTGACCCTCACCAATATTACAAATTCAATAGGTCTAATGAGTCGAGGGCTTGCCAAGTGGGCAGTAACACCCTCCGTCGCCTCCCCCTCCTCTCATCCTCTGGTGAAAAATCTATAAATTTTTACAGCTCAATATAAATTAATTCCTAAATCAATAATTTTTGGTATCTGACTCATACAGATCGAGATCTAAACAATTTTGGAAAAACGATCGGTGGTGCTCTACGTCTCCTTCCGCCATCCTCCCTCCTCCAATTGTTTTTATTACCACGCATTTATTTGTTTACCTGTATGTTTGATTCTAACTCTTCATTCCCTTCAACGTGCCTACTGCCTTATTAACATGCTTTTATAATTTGCTTCACCTTATTTGTAATCCCGTCAGGGTCATATCGAGACCCTTACGTGATCATTTCTGGATGGTTTTCGGGATCCGTCCATGGTCATTTCGGGACTTCCGGCGTCAATTCTGGATGGGTTTCGGGATCCGTCCGGCATCAGGTCGGGGTAATTTCGGGAATTTTTCTGAACTATTTCGGGATCATTTGCGTACCCTTCAGAGATCAATTCTGGATGGTTTTGGGGATACGTGCTGGATCCCGTCGGAGTTAGTTTTGAATTGAATTTTGAATTGAATTGAATTTATTAAACTTTTCCTCATTTACAAATACAAAAACAACATACGATAAAACCCGCGAAGCTTAAGTGCTTGTCTGTAGGTTTAAATACAAATATTTAACAGTATATGTGCAAAATTTTCAATTGTGAAATAATAGCTTCATGTGTAAATGTGAACATGAATTTTTACAAAATTTTTATTTAGACAATATTAAGTGATATTAAAGAGCTTTTGTACATAATTTCCATAGTCGGCTTTATATATTTTTACGCTGAGAGCTTTATTATAGTAAGCTTTTAAAATGATCTTTAAGTAGTTGTTTTCTTTTCAATGTATTTGGTAAATTGGTTAAACTCATTGGTAGGTCATTAAAAAGTGTGGGAAGTAACACGCATAGAGAACTTTTTGTATAATTATTTAGAAACTTTGTTACTACTAGTCTATTCTCCTGGCGCCTTCGTGTGCAATGACTGTGAGATAGTGGGACTTTAAATCATTTTCATCATAAAGTTCATTTAAAACAGTTAGTTTAAAAATAGCGCTGACATCTTGTAGTTTTAATGTGCTATTCAGTTGAATATTTGGTGTGAATATATTTTTTTCTTGGCCAGGATTTTCAAATTGAAGTTTTGACTTTCTGCAGTTTCCTGCAGTGTGCTGAAGTCCTCCATGCGGTGACCCCATGTCTTAGATACGATTCCGATAGAGCTAAATATGCCTGATGTAAAACGTCGTAACTGGTGCAATAACTCAGATGTTTTAAGAAGTAAGAATTTTCGGGACTATTCCGGGATCATTTGGGGATCCTTCCGGTATTGTTTCTTGATGGTTTTCGGAATCAGCCTCTGATCCCGTCGGGATAATTTGGGGACTATTCCGGGTTCATTTGGGATCCTTTCGAGGTAATTTCTGGATGGTTTTCGGGATCCCGTCAGCGTCATTTCGGGACTATTTCGGGATGATTTCGAGACCCTTCCGGCATCATTTCTGGATGGTTTTCGGGATCCGACTGTGATCCCGTCGAGGCAATTCCGGGAATCTTCCGTGATCATTTCTGGATGGTTTTCGGGATCCTTCCGCGATCCCGTCGGGATTATTTCGGGACCATTATGGGAACATTTTGGGACCCTTTCGGGAAAATTTCTGAATGTTAGTTCGGAACTTTTTCGGGATCATTTGGGGATCCTTCCGGTATCATTCCTGGATAACTTTCGGGATCCCGTCAGGGACTTTTTCTTGACTATTTCAAGCTCATTGGGGGTCCTTTCGGACTAATTTCTGGATGGTTTTCGGGATCCCGTTAGGGTAATTTCGGGACTTTACGGCATCATTTCTGGATGATTTTCGCAATCCGTCCGGGATCCCGTAAGGGTCATTTCGGGACTTTTTCGCGATCATTTCTGGATAGTTTTCCGGATCCACCTGGGATCCGGGGGGTTATTTCGGGACATTTTCGGTGTCCTTCCGGGATTATTTCTGTACTACGTCAGGGTCATTTCGGGACTTTTCAAAACCCTTCCGGCAACATTTCTAGATAATTTTCGGGATCCGTCCGGAACCCCGTGTGGTTTATTCGGGCCTCTTTCGGGAGTATTCCAGGATAATTTGGAGATCCTTCCGGAATCATTTTTGGATGTTTTTCGGGATCCCTTCGGGATTTTTTCTGCACTCTTTCGGGATCATTTGGGGACTCTCCGGTATAATTTCTTGATAGTTTTCGAGATCCGTCCGGGATGATGTCGGGGTAATTTTGAGACTTTTTCGGGACTATTTCTGGACTATTTTGAGACTCTGCCGGGATCATTTCTGCATAGTTTTCGGGATCCGTCCGGTGTTATTTTGGGACTTTTTCGGGACTATTTGAGGGATCATTTGCGTACCCTTCAGAGATCAATTCTGGATGGTTTTCGGGATCCCGTCGGAGTAATTTCGGGGCTAATTAGGGATCTTTTTGGGGCACTTCCGGGATCTTTTCCGGATAGTTTTTCGGGACCCCGTCAAGGTCATTACAGTACTTTTTCGGAATGATTTGGGGACCCTTCCGGCATCGTTTCTTGATGGTTTTCGAGATCCCTCTGGGGTCCCGTCGTGATAATTTGGGGACTATCCGGGTTCATTTGGGGATCCTTTCGGGGTAATTTCTGGATGGTTCTCGTGATCCCGTCGGGCCATTTCGGGACTTTTTCGAGATCATTTTGGGACCCTTCCGGTATCATTTCTAGATGGTTTACAGGATCCCGTCTGGGTCATTTCGGGACTTTTAAGGGACTATTTCAGGATGATGGTTTTCGGGATCCGTCTGTGATCCCGTCGGGATAGTTTGGGGATTATTCCCGGGTCATTTGGAATCCTTTCGGGGTAATTTCTGGATTGTTTTTGGGATCCCGTCTGGGACATTTCGGGACTTTTTCGAGATTATTTCGTGACCCTTCCGGCATCATTTTCTGGATGGTTTGCAGGAACCCGTCAGTGTCACTTTGGGGAATTTTTCGGGACTATTTCGGGATGATTTGGGGATCCTTCCGGCATCATTTCTGGATGGTTTCGGGATCCGTCTGTGATCCCGTCGAGCCAATTTCGGGGCTCTTCTGTGATCATTTGGGAATCTTTGAGGGATCATTTCTAGATGGTTTTTGGGATCGTTCCGGCATTCCGTCGGGATTATTTCGGGACCTTTTTGGGAACCTTTTGGGACCCTTCCGGGATAATTTCCTAATGTTTTTCGGGATACGTGCGGGACCCCGTCGGAGTTAGTTCGGGACTTTTCGGGACTATTCCGTGATCATTTGGGGATTCTTCCGGTATCATTTCTGGACAATTTTTGGTATCCCGTCAGGGTCATTACGGGACTTTTTTCTTGAATTTTTCAGGATCATTTGGGGCCTCTTTCATAATAATTTCTGGATGCTTTTCGGGATCCCTTTAGGGTAATTTCGGGACTTTTTGGGACTATTTCGGGATGACTTTGGGACCCTTCCGGCATCATTTCTGGATGGTTTTCCGAATCCGTCTGTGATCCCGTCGAGACAATTTCGGGACTCTTCCGTGATCATTTAGGAATCTTTCCGGGATTATTTCTAGGTGGTTTTCGGTATCCTTCCGGCATCCCGTCGGGATTATTTCGGGACCTTTTTGGGACCCTTCCGGGATAATTTCTGAATGTTTCTCGGGATACTTCCGGGATCTTTTCCGGATAGTTTTCGGGATCCCGTCAAGGTCAATTCGAGACTTTTGCGGGACTATTTCGGGTTGATTTGGGGACCCTTCCGCATCGTTTCTTGATGGTTTTCGGCATCCGTCTGTGATCGCGTCGGGATAATTTGGGGTCTATTCCGGGGTCATTTGGGAATCCTTTCGGGGTAACTTCTGGATGGGTTTTCGGTATCCCGTCGGGGTTATTTCGGGACTTTTTCGAGATCATTTGGGACTCTTCCGGGATCATTTCTGAATAGTTTTGGGATCCGTCCGGGATCCCGTCAGGATTATTTTGGGACCTTTTCGGAACTATTACGGGATCAGTTCGGGACCCTTCCAGGATCCATTGTTGGATGATAATTGTGATTAGTCCGGGAATTCCACAGGCTCATTTCGGGACTATTTCGCGATCACTTTAGGACCCCTCGGGGATCATTTCTGGATAGTTTTCGGGATCCGTCCGGCATCCCGTCAGGGTCATTTTGAAGATTTTTTCGGGACTATTTCGGGATCACTTGGGATCCTGACGGGATCATTCCTGGATCGTTTTCGGGATTCCGTCTGGGTCATTTCGAAACTTTTAAGGGACTATTTCGGGATGATTTGGGGATCCATCCGGCATCATTTCTGGATGGTTTTCGGGATTCGTCTGTGATTCCGTCGGGGTAATCTCGGGATTATTTCTGTATCATTTTAGTACCTTTCAGGGATCATTTCTGTGTGGTTCCCTGGATCAGTCTAGAGTCGCGTCGTTGTCATTTCGGGACTTTTTCGGGACCATTTGGAGACCCTTCCGCGGGCATTGATAACATACTGAATCAAACCTTACTTTATTGAATAAAGTTTATTCAGAATCTTCACTCTCACTCTACACATTTTTCACCACTTTCTACTGGGATTTGTCATCTCTGTAGAAATTGCAGTGCACATGTTCAATTACAGTAGAATCGCGAGAAAGTTAATCGCCAGTGTTCGGACTTCTACCACTAAAGTTGTAGATCTACCACTATTTTTCTTTATTTGAAGTTCTACCACGCAAGCTCAAAAATTTGGTAGTTTTTTTATAAAAGTTTTTTGAAGAAACCTTTGCTTTTCCACAATTTTTTGAGAAGAGAAACAATAATATTTGTAGAAGAGTAGTTTGCGATGCTTTGATCACCATTTAATATCTTTTCCTTTAGGTTTTTAGTACATAACTGCCACTTCCACCTACCTATGTATATATAGGAAAAGAAGTGCGTAATATTCACTACTTAAAAATATTTCAAATATAACCCAATGCTACCACTTTTTTCATAAAGTAATAGATTTATTTTCTGAAAAATCTACCACTAAACAAAATTTTAAAGTCCGCACACTGTGAATCGCTCGGCTAAGTTGATCGAGTATGAGCGTCTACGTCCCGCTCTAAAAAGTTAACTATGTATTTGGTTAACTTTTCTGAGCTCATCAATTTTTTCAAATCTAACCGTTTGTTTGGCAATAAAAATAACTGCAGGTATTCCCCGAATTCCTGTGTGAAAAATTATTTTCGGTGTGGCGTGGCGCAAATGTAGTTAGTCATGGGCATTTAAACCTGTGAGTTGTGTACTTTTGTTAACTTTGTTCAAAGCTTATGTTTTGGTTAAATTTTTCGAGATTCTACTGTATTAACTTAGAATATTAAAAATGTAACCTAATTCATTCGATTTACCGACTCGTCCGGAATCGTGAACTATTAAATCTGTTTAATTAATCGACAATTGGAAGTTCGAGTGACAGGTAACCAGCAAACTAAAACCGAGGGCGGAGGAACTCGAAAATGGTAAGTACTAATTTTCCATTAAAGTGTGATTCGGGTTTTTCCATCGAGCATACATTGCTATTTTCATATAATCGTTAAACATTTAATAACATTTCATGAATCAGATTGCTTTTTAACAGTCGAATATAAATAACAGTAGCGAGCAATATATTTGCACCAGCTATTTTCGTGAAATCACTCGGATATAGTATGTTATGCATATACTGAAGTCGCGGCAAGAAACAAATGCATATATCTTGTTTCTATAGCTTTTTTTTAATATAAAAAGAGAATCTTGTGTTTACGTATTTCTCATTCGGTACGTCAATCAGCATGAAAAAAATTCAAGTAGATAACTTCATAACATGCAAATATTGCTCACTGCTTCTACGTGAATCAAAGAGAATTCTTGAATACGTGAAATAAATATTTACAGGACGGATACTCTGAAGGAAGATAATAAGAAGCGACGAGCTGTCAAGAGCATCAAAGAATATTTTTGCAAGCTGCCAAAACTTCAAGACCAGTCTGCGATGATACAAATGAGAAAACGGAAGTACTGTATCACTCTTAACTCATACTGATCGCGACGCTATAAATTCTTGGTTGATATAATAATGAGAAAACGTTGCATTCAACATCTATGAATACTGAATCGGGTTCGAATGTACCTATATCACTTCACAAAACTCTACTGTTGTAAAGTACGACATAGGTAATTTTGTATTGAAAAAACATTTATTAGATGATTATACGAAGTACAACTTACTAAAATATCATTCGGTACCACCAAAAGACTATATCTTCCCTTTTTCGGGTCATAGTCAAAAAGGAAAAATAGAAAAGCGATATTTTAACATCATTTTTTAACTAAATATGATTGGCTTGTTTATTCTGAACAAAAAAAACGATGTGTTTGTAAATATTTTTTCTTATTTTCCAATGATACTGGTGACTCGAAATCGAATGTTCCTCTCAATGCACTTGTCAAAGTTCCTGTGACATCGTTGCAAAGGTTGTCCGGCAAATAAGGTGTACTAAATAACCACGCTATTAACAAATATCACTCTAAGTCAGCCCTTTTTAGTCAAGATTTCATAAATGCTTATGAAAATCCAGGAAGGGAAATCACTAACTTGCTTTCTTCTCATCGCATGGAATAAGTTGAGAAAATAGAAGATTGTTGGAGATTATTATAAAAACTATTATTCTTTGTGGGCGACAGAATTTAGCATTAAGAGGCCATAGAGATGAAGGTAAACTTAACTTTTCTGAATCAGCAACGAACGAGGGTAATTTTAGGGCAATTTTGAAATTTTTATTCGTTGCAGGTCATAAGAGCTTGAAGAACTTTAAATTCTACACATCCAAGAGCTACTTATATAAGCAACACGACACAAACGATCTTATTCAATGCTGGAAAGATGAAATTCAATCTATTTTGATAGAGAGGGTTTAAAGAAAGCTAGATTTTTTGCAATTATTTCGATGAAACTACTGATTGTAGTTTATACTGAGCAACTCAGCCTTTCTTTGCTGTTTTTATATGATGACAATATAAGAGAAGATTTTGTAACTTTCCTTGATGCGTACGATTCGATCCGAAAAGAAGATAATATAAATGGAGAAAAAAATTGACAGGTGTAGCCTTGGCATACATAGTGAAGATAGCGTTGGAATTGGAACGGATGGATGTTCTGTAATGGCATCAGAAGTTAAGGGAGCTGTGCAGCTCTAAAATATGTACCAATGCTAATCATTGTCCGTGTTTCAACCATTGTCTTACTAACTCGTTTGCCAAAACGTCGAAAGTTCTTCAAAAAGGATTGTATTGCGTTGATGAAAAAAATTATCAGTTTTCCAAATCAGTCTCCGAAACGTACCATGGTTTTCAAAAAACATCTGCAGGAATCATTAAGTGGACTATGTGAAACGCGCTGGTCTGAAAACATGATGGTATATGCAGTTTGAAGAAAACATCACAAAATTGTTGCTTCGTTTCAAGAATTTCTACTTGGCAAGATTCAACAACAAGTTCTAAGGCCCGTTCTATGTTGAAATCTATTTTCGAGACAGAGTTCGTGATTTCAATGATTGTTTGAGCAATGTACTTTCTGTTACACGACCACTAAGCTTACTTTTGCAAACACCGTCGATAGATTTGAATCAAGCTTCTGAAGCATTGAGTGACACTTTGCGAACACTAAAAAACCATAGACTTGAAACAGGAAGTCGTTTTTCGGGACTTTACAAAAAATAGTCGCTTTAGCAGATGAGTTGAAGTTTGATATTGTCCTCCCACGAATTGCTAAAAAGCAAATACATCGAGCGAATTACACTTCATCAGACTCTGAAGAGTATTATCGAAAAGCAATTTATATACCTCTTCTTGATCATATCATTCTTGATTTACAGGGTAGCTTACCTGAATATACATTGCAAGTTTTTAATCTTAATTTGCTACTCCCATCGCGAATCATCAAAGATAATATACTACAAAAGAGCTTGTGCAAGATCTTGGTAAACGATACGCATCTCTTATTGGAGGAAATAAAATTAATCTAGATGGAGAGTACGAAGTGTGGTCAGAACGCTGGCCTGATAAGCAACACAAAAAATCAATTCCACTATCAGCTGAAAAAGTTTTAAATGATTGCAATGAATATGCGTTTACATCAATAAATGCTCTTATCAAAATTCTGGCCACGCTTCCAGCTAGCAATGCTTGTGCTGAAATGAGTTTTTCGACACTTCGCCGGTTGAAAACGTGGTTACGGTCCACAATGTCCCAGAACAGACTCACTGGTCTTGCACTGTTATATACCCATTTCGATATTGAGATTGATATTGATCATATAATTGAAAGATATGTAAAAAGGGAAGCATATAATTAAATTTACTGTGTGAATATGAACTATCCAGAAGATAAAAATGATGTCAAAAATTGGATGTACTATTGTTAATTTGAATAACTAAATGAAACCAAATATATGTATGAAATTATTAAACAATGTAAAAAAATAATAATAAATTTACCCCTAAAAAATAACGGTCTGCGATACGTTTCCCTTTTGTCTTGCATTTTCACGTATAAAGTATCTTGATGTGAACTTTGTTCAAACACATCAGCTGTTGGGAGAAACAATTACTGACTGAAATCGCCCACCCTCCCCTCAAAAGCACCTGGAACCGCCACTGGTTGGAAGCAGAGCACTTATTTTTAGCAACAACACTGCTCGAAGTTTAGTAGGCTGACATAACAAACATATTGTGTAAAATGTTAGTGAGACGTTAATTTCCTAGAGATTCAAACGTCTGTTCATTTTTCCCATATTCGTAAAGCTCAAAAAGTTTTATACGGCTTCTGTGTTAATATAGAGATTGCGTAAAGTTTTTTTTTGCGGTTTGGAAAACGCCTAATGCCCCATTATTGCTGCCGTCGATACAACTGCGTGTCCGTGGACTAAAGACCACCCAATTTTGAACTGACGCCTTCTCCGGGACCGCTTTCACAAAACTTTAAGTGACTTTCCATATCTATCTATCTATATATAAGAGCCTTCCGTTGTTCCTGCGTCCTGGTTCCAATTTTTTGCTCTGAGTTTGGTTTCTACGAAGTAGTTGATTTGTTGCTACTCTTCTAGGCTGCTCAGCATTTTTCCTGTAATATTATCGGCAGTGATTTGGGCGATTCTTTCCTCCAGCATTTATCACTTCTGGCTTCATCGCAAGCATTTGAAGAAAGTATGTTCTGCATCACCGTAAACGCACTTAGGATCTTCGACCTTTTGTTATTTGTCTAATTTGGTTTAGGGTAGAGCTGGATTCGATTCGATTTTTTTAAGAATCGATTTTTTCGATTCGATTCTAGAAAAAAATCTATTTGATCGATTAAATCAAACCATGCAATCGTGTATAGTACAAAACAGTAATAATTACATAAAGTTCATTTAAAAATATACTATATAAAGCGAAAAACATATACAAAAGAATAAAAAAAGTAGTTGAAGTAAAAAATTTCGTATTTATTCACTGTTGAGTAAAGAGAAAAATTTACCATATTTATTGGCTATCAGTCAACAAATGCACTCTTCTAGGTACCGAAAAAAATTCTCCTACAACATTTTGGACATCAATCTTGACATCCCGATGTATATTCAAGGATGCTAAGCCGTTTAGCCTATCTTCAGTCATATTTGATCTAAGATACGACTTCAGACGACGTAATGTAGAAAAGGGTCGTTCATTCGTAGCTGTTGTTACAGGCAAAACTGCCATAACGCAAAGCATTTGGTTGACATTTGGAAACGCATCTCATTACAAATATCAAGTGATTCAAGTGAGTTTTTTATGTGTAGTACGGCAATGCGTTTCCGCCACAGTTGTACTTCGTTCACCCAGATTTCACGGAATCGTCGTATAAAATTGAACTGTAAGGTTGAAATAGTTGAGCGCAGGACTCTTCTTCGAAAATTGCCATTTTGTTAGGGAAAGGCAAGCGAATATTGCGGTGATTCAAAAATCGATCATGCAGTTGTGTCAAAAAGGAATAAATGTATGGTATGTAGATTGTTATAGGGAAATAGTCTTCAACCAAGTCAGTTTGCACGTTGGAACGCTGGGTCTGTTTCGACGCAATCCTTGGCTTTCGCAATTCAAATTGTATTCCCCGCTACTTTCCTTCACGGTTTTGAAAATTTGTTTGAACTCCTCTTTGGCGTTTTCTCTTCTTTCCATCAAAACTTGACTCGCAGCATCCACCAATTTGAAAGTCTCGGCAAAGATCTTGATTTTTCAGAGACAAACTGAGAGAATGCACCGGGCTCAAATATACATGGATATCTGAAAATTTGCGGTTTTTATAGCTGAAAGCAGTTGAAAAGCTCCAGATGAAGTAGTTGAGTCTTTCCAAGTGGTAGAAACACTTCAAGAGCGCGAATTACTGCTGGTTGCAACTTCAGATAAGTTGCGACAGACTCGTGTTGTTCTATCCATCTGGTTTTACAAAAATTTTTAGTTTCTTTAATCGACTTTGCGAAAGATGTTCATTTTCATTGATCGCATCTTGAAGAGCATTTTGGCGATTAGTATGGATGAAAAAGTGTGAATATTCTCTAGAGTTCCCAAACAGTTTTTGATTGCTGTTATATTGCATGCAGAGGTGGCCGCCAAATTGAAGCTGCGAGCAGCACAATGGGAGTAGAGCGCGAGTGGATAACTTTTTCTGACGACAGCTCGGCTCTTTGGAATTCTCCGCCAACCGCTTTCGCACCGTCATATTCTTGTCCAAATAAATACGTGCAATCCAGTCCAGAAGATTTTAGGAAATCGAGGTAGGCAGTTCCTATTCCCTTTCCAGTGAATCGCTGATAGGAATGAAACACAAAAAATCTTTGTGAATGATGAATTTGTCCTCGTGTTTATCCAAGTACCGAATGCAAATTGAACTTTGTTCTACTCCTGCAATGTCTGGCGTGTCATATCCGAGAAGAGAAAAGTCCATCGATTTGTTCACTCGGTCGATGTTGTAATTCATGATGAGTCCGGTGACAAATGTTGATTATTTCATTCTGGATACGGTTGCTTATGTACATATCATTCTTTGGCGAATCACTCAGATGTTTTTTCAACTCCTCATCAGTTTTGGCTCGATATCTCAAAATAACTCGTTCGTCACCAGTTCCTCTCCAGAAATTCTTCCCGTATCTCTGAAACCCCTGAGAGCAAGACCTTGTCGGCCACACAGGATAACACTTTCAATAATTGGGATCATTCGTAGTTTGCTTTTATTCAGAAAGTAATTTTTTTTATTCCACAGTTGTATATCAATGGGTAAAGCACCTCAATGGATTCCTCACTACAACGTGACCATTCCCCGTTCTCTTTCTTTATTAGTCCTTGGACTATGTTTCCCCTTGCTAGGACTTTTCTCAACCGTGCTGTTTTGTTGGAGCACTCTATGTCCATACAAAAACTTTTCCATGAGAAATTTCTTCTTTGCCTTGGAAATTTCACGCTTGTACATCCTCAGTAGATCCCTGTACTCGTCCCGACACGCTTCCGCTTTCCGTCTTCTTAGAAGACTCAGCTCATTGCTCCACCATGGCGGCTTTGCTTTTCCTCTGAATCTTCTTAGAGGGCAAGATTTGTTATACGCAGTCATAAGCGTCCTTGTTAGGAATTCACAAGACTCCTCAAGTTCCTCTACATTGGCAACCTCTTTGGGTTGTCCCAGTTTTGTTTCTACCTGTTTCTGGAATTTAGTCCAGTTCGTTTGACCTAGGGTTTCTAAAGGTTCCTCCCTTCTCTACCCTCTTTAGGGGTATGCTGAATCTGATATATGCATGGTCGGAAAAGGATGGTCTATCAAGAACCATCAAATCATACCTTCATATATCTCGTTCGGAGCTCAGTGTAATATCCAAAACCATGCTGGATTTTGGACCAATGTATGTAGCGACATTTCCCCTGTTCGCTATCTGCAATTGGTTTGCAGGATGTAACAAAATAGAGATTCGCATCTCTCGTTCGTATCTGCTCCTCTCCACACTGTGGTGCGCATTTGCATACGCACCTATGACCAACCGCCCTTTGCGCCCTTCTTCCTGTACTAGCCTCTTGCACTCCATCGGTGGAACCTTCGCAGCATGGGCCATGTAGCAGGATGCCAGGAAAGGTGCCTGCTTATTCCTTCGCTGAACGGCCACCACTACGAGGTCCTCAGTAGTGTAATTAGGCAGCATATATGAATGCAGCTGTTTCTTTACCATTACTACAGCTCGCAACCGTCCTTCCGTTTGTGCATAGTAAACGCCAAATCCGCGCGCACTAAGTCCAGAAACCTCTTCGCCCAATGAGAGTCACGGCTCCTGGATCAGCGCCACGTCAAACGAACCCTCCTCAAGGGTTAGGAGGAGTTCGCTCGTCGCCACTTTACTGTGCTGAAAGTTTATCTGTAGGACTCGCACCACCATTGGGCTGTTTTTCCGCCTCCAGCACATTCGTCGCGACGTCATTGTCCTCCCCTTGCCCTTTTGGTTAAGAGTGTTCGAAGCCCCCTTCAGTCTATTTTAACTGTTGTGCCGGGTGTTCCTCTGTGCGACTCGCAGCACCATCTGGCTGTTGATACTCTTCTAACACCTTCGTGGTGACGTCGGCTACCTCCACCTGTCTTTCTTCCCTTAGGCTTTTGAGGTCCTTTTAGACTTCGCGAGGATTTTTATCCTCGGGACTTCTTTCCTGAGTCGCATATTAATTTTGCCTGTACCAAAGGACATTTTCCAAGCTGCGTGTACAATATATCCTCCGCCTGCTTGTTTATTTAAAAGATGTAGAACTGACCTTCCTCTATATGCCGAGATACAGTAAATACCTTCCAATCCTGTGTCGGTATGTTCGGATTCTGATTCTGCAGAAGTCGCAGTGTATACTCCGACTTCATCACGCATGGTATCCATACCTTAACTTTTGGTACCGTGGGGATTTGCGCTTTATCCACCACCTCAAACCGCGCGTTCGTGCCTTGCCTTTGGATGTTTTGATCCACTTCCTCCAGTCACCGCAAGCTCGCGATGTTGTTGGACGCTATCATCTTCACACTGTTGTCTTGTCTACGCGACTGCCCTGCCTCGCTGCTCTGGGCATGGTTCCTTTCTGCCTATTGAAAGCAGGCTTGTCGCCTTCTGCCGAACGTTGCCTCTTCATTCTGCCATTCGACGCTTCTTCCTCCTCGTACCGGTTGCAGAAGCGAGGGTTTCTCGCAGCAAACCTTTTGAATTGCCTTCGACCTATTTCTGCCGCCTCATGGATCCATTCCAAGCACTCGATCTCTATTCTGTTGGGTCGACCAACTGCCTCCCAGGCATTGGACAATTCTTAGTGCTGCACGGTACTGCGAGAGAGCTCTTTTACTTCCTCTGCTCCGTACCTGTTGAAGATACCAAACACGCATACCGAAATATAATAATTCGAGTATTTATTAAAGTATATTTGAGCAGATAATTTTTCACACGTTTATTGAATTCAGATGTTTATCAAGAATTTGAACATCAGCTCATTATTAGTATGTATATCACGAACGAATGTAAAAGTAGAAATGTCAAAAACAAGAGTTTCCATTAGTGTACTAATTTCATTATACATAACATTTTCCCTCCTCTCTCGGATTCATAAGCTGGTATATCTTAGGCGATCCACCGGTTTTTTATTTCGTTCGGAACGTTGCAGCTGAGGTGTCTGCGGCTGTGCGTCATCTACTTCGGTACTCACCGGTAGACCTGAAGTTTGATGGGCTTGCGGTCCTTTGGTTGGTAACGTATTTGGCTTGACACTGGGTGCCGAAGACTCGATATCCCAATCGGCCGATTGGGGTTGAAAACTTGTATAAGGTTGTTTTTTTGGAACTTGTATTGGTGCTCTCATTGTCGTTCCTCCTTATTTGGTTTTAGTGACGACGAGTGGTATATTTAGGTGTCTCTTGACATATATCATCCTCCAGCAAGTTTCAATGATTTTACCTTGTATCCAGTGTTCTCTCTCTGCATAATTACGAGCGTAAACGAGTTGTCCCACTTGAAACTTGGATTGCTTGGTTTTACTATGGTCTTCCTTCGGTAGTAATGCTGAGAAAAAACGTACGTGGTTGTCTTCCATGTAATAACTCCGCTGGTGATTTTCCCGTGCTCGGGTTTCGAGTGGCTCTATAAGTTATGAGATATTTTAAGAGGGCTGATTCGGTGCTTCTTGTTTCTTTTAACAATTTCGTTATCGACTCCTTGCAAGTCCTTACAAACCGTTCGGCCAGTCCGTTAGATGAAGGGTGGAACAGTGCGCTTTTCAAATGCTCGATATTATTTAGCTTACAAATTTTTGGAACTCCGATGAGGTCAACTGACTACCATTATCTGACTAACGTATGAGGTAGTCCTTCAATTGCAAAAATTTTTTGTAGCGTGGAAATTGTTGCGTCGGTTGTGGTAGAGTTCATTTTTACTACATACGGAAATCTGGAGAACGCATCTACCAGGATGATCCACATAGATCCACAAAAAGGACCAGCAAAGTCTACATGTACCCGTGCCCACGGTGTTGTGGCCTCAGGCCACGAAGAAAATTCCCGTTTCGGTAGACTAGCCGAATACTGGAAAATAGTGCATACTCTACCCACTTTTTCGATAGCCTTTTCAATTTCCGGAAACCACACATAGCGACACGATATCTGCTTCATACGCGCAGTGCCCCAATGACCATGACCATCGTGTAGCATGTTTAATGTGCACTGCTGTAACTTTTTTGGTATGACTACTCGCAGATACTCAGTTTGTAGTAGAATAACGCCATCTTGGCATGACAGCTGAAACGACGTTCAAAAAAAGGTTTCAATATTCGTTGCGATTCATTTAGTCGAGCAGGCCATCCCTCTAAACTCATTCTTTTAGCGAGTTTAAGGTTTTCGTCCTTTCCAGTATGTTCCGCTATGACGGCAGCACTGAGCGGAATAGACTCATGACGACTGAGTTTATTTCTTGCACATATTGCATTGTGAATTCCTTCGAATCGAAGTCCTTGTCGCCTCCCGCTGATAATCTTGAAAGAGCATCTGCGTTTCCATGTAGATACGTATGTCGATATTTGATAGAATAATCGTAGGCCTGTAAGAGAATCGCCCATCTTTGAAGACGGTGCATGGTCATAAAGGGAATTTCTTATTTGGACTGAAGATCGCTGTTAAGGCCTGGTGATCGGTGAGTAACCGAATATGATGGACAGGGCCTCTTTTTCAACTTGCGAGTAGTTCGCCTGACTTTGTATAAGTATTTGGACGCAAATGCAATTGGTTTTTATTGGCCATCGGGGTAGCGGTGAGATATCACTGCCCCAATGCCATTTTTAGAGGCGTCGGTTGCTAAAATGATGGGCAGATTTCCGTCATAATGCACTAATAGTGTGACTTTAACAATTTTATTTTCAAGGTTTAAAAGCTTCTTCTTGCTCACTGCCCCATTGGAATTTCGCTGTCTGCCTACGTAAGACATTCAATGCGCTAGACTTTGATGAAAAGTTAGGAATGAATTTGTTATAATAATTAAGTTTTCCAATGAATGTTTCCACTTCTCTAACACTCGTAGGCCTAGGCATCATTTTAATTGCTTCAAGTCTTTTTTCGGATGGTTTAATACCCTGACAGCTAATTACGTGACCCACATATTCTATACGTTCGCTTGCAAATACACATTTATTGTATTCGCAGCGAAGCCCATATTTCACAAATCGTGTAAAAAGCTCACGCACGTTTTCGACGTGCTCCTTATGTGTACGTCCTGTAACTATAACATCATCTAAATACGTAGTATTTACCTTTTTATTCTGAAATTTCGGAAAGCTCTTTTCCGTTTAAACAAAATTATTTTTTATTTATTATTATACTTTAAGAAACCTGTGGCATAGGTACTTGTTTTTGTCTACCTCACAACATAAAATTTAAATTAGCTAAGGCTCTGATTGTGCCTCAAATAAACTATTTAGAAAATGTGTATGGAAATTTAAACTGCGAACCTAAAAATATGCTAAGCTTGACTATTAACAACGTGGCATGATTTATCTATTGTAAAATAAAGTTTGACCACATTTCACCATAATAAAACAATATACTTGGGTTTAGCATAGAAGTATATCTAAATGTCCGAAATGTTTTGTGTTTATATAAAGTAGTTAATTAAATTTCGACAACCTAGATATCTTTATGAGAAACTAAAATTTGTACAATTTTCGCGAACTTACAACATCGTAGTCCCCAGGCATAACACAGTAGCGGCTTCTAGATTTTTCTATGTTAGTGCTGTGAAATTGTGGAATTCTCTACCTATTCCAACAAAATGCATTAACGTATGGATGCTTCAAAACGAGAGTAACAGATCTCTTCAAACACTAACCCTCTCCTCCTCTTCAACCTACCTACCTACCACGCCAGTTTCCGCATCGAAAAACGCTACAGTAATCTGGCAACTTTTAGGATCTATCTATTTCCGGGTCAGCACAGTATATCGCAGACCCTACTTCTTCCACTACTTTGGAACCATCTGTGCACATATGTATCGGCTCGTCCGCTATTTGAACACCCTTGCGCCAACCATCCGCCTCTATTGTAGTCTTAAGATCTCCCTCGAAGTGCAGATAGGGAATCAGGTAGTCTGTTCGTCTTGTGATTGATGACGCTATACTACTATGGCCGTATGGTCGGCGCCCAAGCGGCCCCGAAGCACGGAGCCTGGTTGCAGTTGTTAACGCTATGTTCTTTGCTACCAGGTCTGTGCAAGAGTGGTGTACAGTGCAGCTGTCGGGGTTGTTTTCAGGGCTCCCGTAATGCTAAGTGTTGATAGCCTGCATACCCCCTCTAATTTTTTGAGGTAAGTTGTTTTTTGTGTCGCTTTCCACCAAACAAGAACTCCATAGTACAGAATAGGGGTTACAATCGCTGTAAAACCCCAATAAGAAAGAGAGGGCGATAAGCCCCACGTACACCCCAGCATTCGTTTACATGCGTTGGCTTTCAACCCGGATCAGATGCCCAGGTATGAATATCCCGAAGCTCCCGTTCCATCAAAGAGCTAATCGTTCGAAGGCCCTTTCCACTTATGACAATTTCAACGTCATCTGCGTAAGCCGTAATTTTACGGGTCCCTCATCGCCTGAGCAGTTGGTTTATGACCAGCGATATCACCCCTCCCTGCGGCATGTGCCTGTCCACTGATTTCGTGGCTTCGTACAATCCCCATTGTGATGTTATCTTCCTGCAATTTAACATGCTGCTGATCCATCTGGTTAAGGCTGGATGTACTTTATTGTAATTAAGACCATCCATAATTGCCCACTTAGAAACATTGTTGAAAGCCCCGGCAATGTGTAAGAATACTCTTAGAGCATATTCATTATATTCCAGGGCTTTCCCTATGCTTATTACAAGCCTATGCAATGTGGTGTCTACCAACTTGCCTTTGGTGTACGCATGCTGTGTTGTGGAGAGCAGCTTTTCATCCACGTTAGACTTTATGTACACATCTATCAGTCTCTCAAAGGTTTTGAGCAGAAATTATGTTAAGTTTATGGGTCTATAGTCTTTGGGATACACGTGACAGATCTTATCCGCATTTGGTAGGAAAGCTAAAGGAGCA
Organism: Eurosta solidaginis; assembly: GCA_029619165.1. NCBI lineage: Eukaryota > Metazoa > Arthropoda > Insecta > Diptera > Tephritidae > Eurosta > Eurosta solidaginis. The sequence continues at coordinate 70,791 of JARSSU010047531.1, forward strand.
GTTCTCCAAGAGTGCGTTTAATGATTCATTCTTATGCACCCGTCGAATATTATTTTAAGCCATTCTACGACCGCTCTACTTGAAACTTTTAGCATGGCCGAGAATATACCATCTGGACTCGGCGACTTAAACTTAGACAACTTCTTCACCGCCCGTTCGATCTTGGTATTGGTCACCAAGCCCGGCACTACCCGCTCCGTGATCGAAGTGTGAGTGCTGTCTGCTGGTTTTCTAAATCATCTCCCGATGGGAAATGTGTATTGAAAAGCACATCAAAGCATTCCTCACTATTAAGTGACCCGTTCTCTTTCTTTATTAGTCCCTGGACTATGTTTCCCCTTGCTAGGATGAGTCTTCTAAGGAGACAAGTAAAAGAAAGAAAATGAATCTTCTTAGAGGGCAAGCTCTGTTATACACAATAATAAGCGTCCTTGTTAGGAATTCATTAGACTCCTCCAGTTCCTCCACATTTGCAACCTGCTGGGTTGTCCCAGTTTTATTTCTACCTGTTTCTGGAATTTAGTCCTATTCGTTGACCTAGGGTTTCTAAAGGTTCCTCCTTTCTGTACCCTATTTAGGGGGATGCCGAAGCCGATACCATGGTCGGACAAGGATGGTCTATCAAGAACCATCCAATCATACCTCGATATATCACGTACGAAGATCAATGTTTTATCAAGAATATTGCTGGATATTGGACTAATGTATGTAGGGACACTTCCCCTGTTGGCTAACGGCAAATTGGCTTGCAGGATGTAAAAAAAAGAGATTCGCCTCTCTCGTTCGTATTTCCTCCTGCCCACGCATGTGGTGGGCATTTGCATTAGCGCCTATGACCAACCGCCCTTCGCGCCCTTCCTCTGTACTAGCCTCTTGCACTCCATCTGTGGAACCTCCGCAGCATGGGCCATGTAGCAGGATTCCTGGATAAATACCTGCTTATTCTTTTGCTCAGGGGAGTCCTCAGTATTGTAATTAGGCAGCATATATTTAATTTAATTTATTCCAGAACCTTTCCTCCCGATAGGAGCCACGGCTCCTGGATCAGAACCACGTCAAACAAACCCTCCTCAAGGGTTATGAGGAGTTCGCTCTACGCCACTTTATTGTGTTGGAAGTTTATCTGTAAGACTCGCAGCACCATTGGGCTGTTTGTCCCCCTCCAGCACCTTCGTCGTGACGTCATTGTCCTCCCCTTGCCCTTTTGGTTTAGAGTATTCGAGGCCCCCTTCAGCCTCTCGTAAATACTGTGCCGGGTATCCCTCTGTGCGACTCACAGAAGCACTTGGCTGTTGGTCCTCTTCTAACACCTTCGTTGTGACGTCGGCCACCTCCACCGGTCTTCGCGCACTTCTACACTCAGAGAAAAAATCGTTCTAAAAGGAATGAAACGGTTTCAAAATAAAGAACATTCGTTGACAAAAGTCTGTTAAGTACGTTTTTTCTTAACTCTTGACCGGTGGTGATATTTCCAATTAGTACCCATTTATTTATTTATTTTTATTAATAATAATTTTTTTGTAATTAATAAAAAATATTAATAACAAAAAGCTATTACCAAAAGATGAAAAAAACGCATGACATGCATTTTTTCATGTTGTTTAGGCCCCTCCTTATTGTTCAACCTACGCCGCACATGCATTTCCAACCAGTCTTCGAATTTGCATTACTCTCTACTTCGCACATACATACATAGGTACATACCTACGATTCTAACGTCACATCATCGCTGCCGTTGTCGTTGCTTGCATTTAGCTAATTTCTTCGCTTTATGCTTAACCCACTGTCCATCTACCGTCGTCATCGCCTTAGTTGCTGCAGCATTCATACATTTGGGTTGTTGGATATACATATAATTTTACATATGCACACATAACACGCATAGTTTTTGGTCTCTTCGCACTTATTGTTTTGTTTACCTAATTCAAGAAATCATACGAGATTCTCCACGGTAATTGTCAATGTAATATAACAGAGCTTTTCCATGGAATATTCCTACATATTTTTTCTGCTAGCATTGAATTCGTTTTAGCTTTTAAGATTTATTAACTTTGTAACCATCGAAGAGTGAACTCCAATAAAGAAAATTATTAAATTGAAATTGTTCGGAACCATTGTTTAATTGAAGAACCTTTCGTAAGTTTTGTTGAAGGTCAAAGGTTGTAGAAAACGCTCTACAACTCATCCATAGGTCCTTCGAGCCGGATTACCCCGGCTCGCATCATTAACAAGATTCATCAGTCAAAATGTCACAGACCAACGAAGATCGATCATTTGATGCGAATGCCCAATTGACACCAATAGCATCTAATGCCAACAACATACACGTCAAGGAGCTACAACGAGAACAACTATGTCGCCGAATCTCCGAACTGTGTGAAAACGCGCAGCAATTAAACACTTTGACGTATTCACAGCTGGAATCTAAACTTGCGCTTTTGGAGCATCATTTCACAACATTTGAAAGACTACAATCGGAGTTGGAGCATCTTGATGAGTCTCAGTTTGAGCTAGATCACCGATTAACTTTCGAAGAGTCGTTTTGTGAAATAAAAAGCATCATAATCGATTGTATAGCTGCACTTCGTCGGAGTGATGGGTTTAGTAGCACTATAGTCCCTACACCGAATTCTTCGTCTTCGTCATCGCAACCAGCATCGCACAGATTACCTAGCTGCAGCTAACGAAATTTAGTGGGAAACACACGGAATGGCTTGACTTTTATAATATGTTTAAGGTTATAGTACACAACAACACAGGACTTGATGAGGTGGAGAAGTTCCAATACCTACGCTCTTGCTTAAGTGACAGTGCATTTCGCTTAATACAGTCGCTGGAAGTTACACACGACAATTATCATCGGGCTGTAGAGTTACTTGTTAACCGCTACGATAATAAGCGGTATATTTTTCAATCGCACTTGCAAGCCATCTTCGACAACGGAGCTATCAGTCACCCGACAGTTGCCTCTTTACGAGAATTCATCGAATCCATAAATGCTCATCTTCGTGCTATGAAGTCATTGGCAACACGCACCCAAATCGCCGATGGTATTTTACTGCACCTCGTCGTTGCCAAATTGGACCATGAGACACAGTTGAAATGGGAGAAGGAAGTGTCAGTCAAATGGGATAGTGCTACAACCAATGCCTTTCAACTTCCATCATGGGATGATCTGGTCTCGTTCATCGAGCGCCGTTGCCAAACAATAAACATGGTAAAGACCAGCAACAACGTATCAAGTAAAAACAGCTCATCTAAATTCCCAGCGCGTCCATCAAAGGCTGGCTCAGTATTGGTCACGACATCGAATAACAATAAATGTCCACTGTGCGATGAAGTGACCACACATAGTGCTTTTAAATGTAGTATATTTGCCGCTATGGACCCATTGCAGAGGTATGACGTCGCTAAGAAAAGGAATCTTTGTTTGAATTGCCTGGGTAAAAATCATCTGGCTAGCAAGTGTCCATCAACCAATCGATGCCAACATTGCAAGGTGAGTCATCATACCCTGCTTCACCGTAATTCGCCATCGACACTAACATCACCAGCAACGTCACTGCATTCACATGTGAAGAGCAATGATGTAATCCTTGCTACAGCTGTAGTACAACTTCACAACAATAAAGGTAATTCAATTACGGCTCGAGCGCTGCTCGACTGCGCACCTCAACTTAATTTCATATCAGAACGCATCGCCAATATGCTGAAATTATCTCGAACCAAAATTGCTATCGAAATCAGCGGAATAGGCGCACTACGAATGAAAGCAAAATACGTGGCTCTTATTGGAATCAAATCCATGCACACTGGATTTACGTCACTAGTGGAAGCTGTCATCACGCCATCGATTTCTTCGTGTCAACCACGATGCCCTATAGAGATTGCTGAATGGGGGATACCTCAAAACATCAACTTGGCCGACAAAACATTTCATATCCCTGGTGTCATTGATTTGCTTCTTGGTGCCGGCATTTTCTTCGACATCCTGTCTGTGGGGCAAATAAAACTGCAGAAACACTTACCTACTCTGCAAAAGACGCAACTGGGTTGGGTAGTGGCTGAAGCCCTCACTACGTCTTCTTCTCTCTCATTATCCTCGGTGTTTACTTCATCCTCAACAACGTACACCGAGTCGTCGTCACTAACGAATTCATCGCTTGAATCTGTTCTGGAAAGATTCTGGAATGTAGAAGACGTTTGCTACAAACCACTTGTCGATAACGCAACAACTGAGCATGAGTGTGAAAAACATTTTCGAGAAAATACGATACGTTGCTTGGTTACGAAGACGTTCATCATACGTCTCCTGCTGGGTTAGGCAACTCCTTGGAAACGGCACGTCGAAGATTTTTCGCCATGGAAAAGAGAATTCAGAGTAACCGCATTCTTCAGCAAGAGTACACGGCATTCATGCAAGAATACATTGAGCTACAACATATGGTACCAGTCGATCCGGGCGCGTTAGCTTCGAAGGTAGGTACCTACATTCCCCACCACTACGTTGTAAAGGTGGAGATTTCGACAAACAAATTGCATGTAGTATTCGACGCTTCATGTCGCACTTCAAATGGGCGGTCCTTAAACGAAATTCTACACGCAGGGCCCACACTACAAGACGATATTCTAAAAATTCTGCTTCGGTTTCGAACTCACCGGTTCGTTCTTATGGCCGACATCACTAAAATGTATCGGCAAATCATCGTTGATCCACGCGATGCAAAGTGGCAGTGTATATTGTGGCGTAACTCTCCTGCAGAGCCTCTAACAACATATCAACTTCACACGGTAACGTACGGTATCAGCTGCGCCCCATTCCTAGCAGTTCGCTGCTTACAACAACTTGCACGTGAAAACCTCGAAAGCTACCCTATTGGATCGCGAGTCACTCTTCGCGACTTCTACGTCGACAACCTCATGACAGGGGGGAAAAAATAGGGGAAGTGCTAGAAATCAAGACTGAAGCTACCGCACTACTAGCATCAGGTGGGTTTCCACTTCGTAAATTCGCGTCCAATTTCAACGAAATTATTGAAGACATACCAAGCGCTGACGTTGAAGAAATTATCACAACAGATGAAATGAGTTACATAAAGGCTCTGGGACTGAAATGGTCACCAACAAACGACAAATTCATTTTCTCGTACCGCTCATCGCAACATAATTCATCGAAGCTAACCAAACGCACTATATTGGCACAAGTAGCAAGCTTCTTCGACCCGCTAGGAATACTTAATCCTATCATCGTTAAGTGCAAAATCTTGTTGCAACGCCTCTGGAAACTACGTTTAGCATGGGATGAGAGTGTACCGCTTTCTAATCACACATAATGGGAGAGTATCTGCCATCAACTGACCCTCGTCAATCGGATCAAAGTGCCACGGTACATATACTTGAACAATAACACTAATTTACATGCCTTTGCAGATGCAAGCAGTAAGGCTTATGGGGCATGCATCTATGCCGTTTCTTGTGATGAAAATGCTATCCATTAAACTCTTATCTGTGCCAAGTCACGAGTTGCGCCAACGAAGGAGGTAACCCTACCTAAATTGGAGCTTTGTGCTGCTCTGTTGCTTTCAGAGCTGCTTCATTCGATTTTAGAAACATTCAGCTCACAGAAGAGCAATGTACACTGTTGGTCTGACTCAACTATCACCTTGTCATGGTTGCAACGTGAACCACATTGCTGGACAACATTCGTCGCCAATCCAGTTGCAAAAATACAACACATTACTGCTGACTTCACATGGCATCGTGTCCCATCCGAAGAGAATCCAGCAGATTTAGTATCGCGTGGAACGTTATTAGAGGCCCTCATCGATAATAAATTGTGGTTCAGTGGGCCAGATTTTTTGACAAAGGAAAGCGAGTTCTGGCCACGCAATCCAGTTGCCGCTTCGCAAGAACTTCCAGAACAGCGCGCAATTTGTGTTTCATTAACATCTTCGCCACAATAAGATATCATAGCTGAACACAAATATGTGAATAGGTACGGAAAACTGCTTCGGATATTTGCATACGCTAAACGTTTTATTTCATCCCTTCGTCATCGCTTCGTGGAATCGGGACCAATCACGGCCAAGGAACTAGGTGAGTCTCTAATGACTGTGTGCCGATATATCCACAGTGTAGAATTTGCCGAAGATTACAAAACACTACATACATCTGAGGTCAATCGTAATTCCACACTCAATCAATTATCGCCATTTCTGCACGATGAAATTATCAGAGTGGGTGGAAGAATTTCTAATTCATCACTGCTGTGGTCTACGAAATACCCAATTCTCCTTCCCAAGGCACACCCATTCGTGCGAACCCTCGTTGAAGCTACGCATCGTCAACACCTCCATGCTGGTGGCCAAACTCTCTTGAGCATCCTTCGTGACAAGTACTGGATTATCAACGCTCGAAATATAGTTAAGCAGGTAGTTCACAAGTGCATTTTATGCTATCGCAACAAACCCAAGCTAGAACAGCAACTCATGGGAGCACTTCCTCCAGAACGAGTTCAGCCTGCTTATCCATTTGAAATTGCTGGGGTTGACTATTGCGGTCCTTTATCAATAACTCAAAGAATTAGAAGCAAAGGCCCTATCAAAGTATACATAGCATTGTTCATTTGCTTCACAACAAGGGCCGTGCATATGGCGTTGGTGCCAGACCTGAGTACTGCCGCTTTCATTTCTGCTCTCAAGAGATTTTTGCACGCAGAGGCAAATGCCGCGCAATTTTCTCAGATAATGCAACAAATTTCGTAGGAGCAAATCGAGAGTTGAAGGAGATCTTATCGGAATTTACATCACAAAAATATATTAATACATTAATACAGTCCAATCAGCTTGTGCAGACGAAGGCATAGAATGGAGATTCATACCGCCACGGTCACCGCATTTCGGCGGACTTTGGGAAAGCGCAGTAAAATGTGCCAAATATTATCTTCGACGGGTTATCGGCGCAACATTGCCTACATTCGATGAGCTAAGTACAGTTTGTTGTCAAGCTGAGGCAATGATCAACAGCCGCCCGCTTACACCCTTGTCTACTAGCCCAGACGATCTTCGTGCGCTTACTCCTGCTCATTTTTGATTGGCAGAAGTCTCACCACGGTAATTGAACCATCGGTCCAACAAATTCCTACTGGGTTGTTATCAAGATATCAAATGGTACAATCAATGCAACAAAACTTTTGGGAACGCTGGCGGCACGAATACTTAAAGGAATTAATGGTTCGTACCAAGTGGAGGACAACATATCAAAATTTAAAAATCAACGACATGGTTCTTATTAAGGACGATTCCACACCACCCCTGAAGTGGCCACTAGGTAGAGTTGTTGATACTTTCATTGGAACTGATGGCATAGTACGAGTGGTTCTTATCAAAACTGCTGAAGGAACATACAAAAGAGCAGTCACTCGAGTATGTAAGCTACCAATAGAAACATCATCATCTCAACAGTAACAATTTAAAGCAAGCTTTCAAGGGGGGTGAATGTTTACGCCCCCCCTTATTGTTCAACCTACGCCGCACATGCATTTCCAACCAGTCTTCGAATTTGCATTACTCTCTACTTCGCACATACATACATAGGTACATACCTACGATTCTAACGTCACATCATCGCTGTCGTTGTCGTTGCTTGCATTTAACTAATTTCTTCGCTTTATGCTTAACCCACTGTCCATCTACCGTCGTCATCGCCTTAGTTGCTGCAGCATTCATACATTTGGGTTGTTGGATATACATATAATTTTACATATGCACACATAACACGCATAGTTTTTGGTCTCTTCGCACTTATTGTTTTGTTTACCTATTTCAAGAAATCATACGAGATTCTCCACGGTAATTGTCAATGTAATATAACAGAGCTTTTCCATGGAATATTCCTACATATTTTTTCTGCTAGCATTGAATTCGTTTTTAGCTTTTAAGATTTATTAACTTTGTAACCATCGAAGAGTGAACTCCAATAAAGAAAATTATTAAATTGAAATTGTTCGGAACCATTCTTTAATTGAAGAACATTTCTTAAGGTTTGTTGAAGGTCAAAGGTTGTAGAAAACGCTCTACAACTCATCCACATGTCTTTCTCTTTTAGCAGTGCATATATGAGTGGAACTGAACGAAAAATAAGAGTTAAAAAATAGAATATAAAAAAAATTGTTTTAAAAAACTTCAGAGTTTGACGGTGATGGAACTCGCGCCACACGATCGCAACCGCAACATCGTAGCCGCTGGGCCACTACAACTGCTTGATAGCTTGTGCCAAATCTTGTATTTAACATTTTAGTGCACACAAATTATACAAATTCTTTTTTCTTCAACTTAATTTAAGAACATTGTTCTTAATTTAAGAACATTGTTCTCATTAGTAGAACATTTGTTCATATTTTAAGACCAGCCGTTCTCTTTTCAAGAAAATGGTAGTCAGTTCAAGAACAAGGTTATTGTTTTGAGAACAGGTCGTTCGTTTTTCAGGAACAAAAATGTAAGAATATGAAAAGCTTGAATTGAGTCCGGTGGTGCTGGATTTTAGAACGGCGTTTTTCTCTGAGTGTAGCGTGTTAGGTTTGCTATCCTCGGGACTTCTTTTCCTGAGTGGCATGTAAACTTTGACTGTGCGCTAGGACATTTTGCCAATCTGCGTGTACAATATGTCCTCCGCCTGATTGTTTATTTCGAAGATGCAGAACTGACATTCCTCCGTAGACCGAGATACAGTAACTACCTTCCAGTCCTGTGTCGGTATGTTCGGATACTGATTCTGCAGAAGTCGCAGTGTATCCTCCGACTTCATCACGCATGGTATCCATACCTTAACTTTTGGTACCGTGCGCTTTATCCATCACCTCAAATCGTGCGTTCAAGCCTTGCCTTTGGAGGTTTGGAACCACTTCCTCCAGCCACCGCAAGCTCGCGATGTTGTCGCACGCTATCATCTTCACACCATTATACCACCCTCCCGAATCAAAGGTTGGAAGGGGCTTACTTGGTTTTTCTCGTATCAGCCTAAGTATTAAGCTAATAAGCTCCCTTTCTACAGAGCCCCACCTTTCAGTAGCCATCTGTCCGAAAGGACTACTCCGATCAACCAGTGCCAGCCTTCGACCTATTTCTATCGCCTCATGAGACCATTCCAAACACTCGATCTCCACTTCTGTTAGGTCGACCACTGCTCTCAAGCGTTGGACCATGCTTTGCGCTGCACGGTACTACGAGAGAGCTCTCTTACTTTCTCTGCTCAGTACCCTTCTCCACTCTACTACTCCGTTTTCATTTGTATGCTTTTCTAGCACGGAGTTACTTTAATCAGCGCTACTCTCGCTCACCGAGTCCGACGCATCGCTTAATGCGTTTTTGTCGTTCTTGGCTTGCGACTCAGTCCTCTTATCATTGTCCTTATTACAATTAGGTAATGAGTCGTTCATCTTGATCGTATGACTACCTGCCCGACAAGGCGGACTCAGCGGTCCAGTATTATCCAGTAAGGCCATCAATACTTCCCGAATTTTCCCCTAGCTGCAAATCGTCCAATAGGCACGGTCCGCATAACACCCTGGATTAGGGGGTTGGCTGGTCACCGGCATCCCGTCGCCCTCCTATGAGGACAAATGGCATAGATGCCAGTCCTAAACCGCTCCGCTTAATATTCTGGCGCTATGAAGTTCGGCTAAGCCCTCACACCAACGACAATGTGCCTACCCTAGTGAGGAAAGCTTGACTGCATAAGTCAAGATATCATCTCTCACGGCCCATTGGTGATGCCCAATGAATTGAACTCGCCGTCTAGTTGAAACTCGTTTGCCGATTTTGATTCAAGTTCACCGGGATCGATAGATTGTAATACTTGGTTTGAGTTGGAGTTGCACTTCCGAAGGGCGAAATCGCCTGTTTCGAGAAGAGCTTGTGATTCTTCACGTCGCCTGCAAGCAGCTGTTATACTATCTGCCCCTGTCAGTACATCATCAATGTAGAATTCCTTGAGTAGGATCTGAGCAGCGTCAGGATAACGGCAGCCTGCGCCACCAGCTAAAGTGTTCAGCACTTTGATGGATAAATGCTGTAGGTGCTTGCTGCGTTTTTGATTGCCAAACAATGCGTTGCAGATCTATATCTCTGTCATCAATTACGATCTGATCTACATTTTTGGGGTGAGTTTAGTGATTTGCCACTGTTGCAGCGCCTTGAAGCATTAAAAGCAACTCTCAATTTTGTAGTGCTGCTCAATGCCTTCCAAACCCTTGGTGTGGGAGGTAACAGATGGGCGTTGCTCCAGGGTCTTCCCCATTGAATCTTACCATATGCTTACGGTGACCATCCGTTCTGATTTTGGCAGAACATATCTGTTTTTAACGCGCTTGTTCTGAGTAGTTTTTTTACAGACGGAAATAACAAAAATGTTCTGTTTTTCGTAAATGTTCTGTATTTTGTTCTGCTTTCATGAACTATACTAAACCAGGCATGCTTAACTAACGAAACGATAACATTTGGTTACGATAATCAACGTTAATAAACGAAACGAAGTCATTTCGTTTCGTTTATTAACGTTGATTATCGTAACGAAATTATATCGTTTCGTTGGTTAAGCATGCCTGTACTAAACACATATTTTTGTGGCGGCAACCCTTTTATCAAATTAAGTTGTTAATTAGTTATTTATTAATTAATAAAACAAGATGGTTAACTTTGAAGCCAGCAATTGAACGAATTTTATAACTTTTCAAGCCACTAAAGAAATATTTCTTAGAACTATCTCACTGTCCAAGCATTCTAAAAGCATTCTTTGAAAATCTTACCTCAGAAATGTGGCTTTTGTTTACACATTGTCAAGCATCTGTTTTCCATAATTACTTACTTACTTACTTACTTAATTGGCGCTTAACCGTCTAAACGGTTATGGCCGTCCATCAAAGCCCGCCAGTCGCTCCTCCGCTCCGCCAACCGGCGCCAATTGGTCACACCAAGAGAGTATAAATCGTTTTCCACCTGGTCCTTCCAACGGAGTGGGGCCGCCCTCTACCTCTGCTTCCATAGACGGGTTCCGATAGAAACACTTTCTTGGCCGGAGCATCATCTTTCATTCGCATAACATGGCCTAGCCAGCGCAGCCGCTGCATTTTAATCCGCTTCCCAAGGCAGTCGGTTCTATGTACCGGAGCGACTCGGGATTTTTCCCGACCAAGGACTGTCATTTCAGTGTGACCCCATTTAATTTGTTTCGTCCCTCCCACAAATTGTCATCCTCCCAGCAGCTCCTTGCAGCAGGACTGCTACATATTCTCTTACTCCGGGAAGGTATCGAACCCAATCCGGGTCCGTCTCCTGACCCCGGTCATGAGAAATGGTTTTGCTGCATTTGCCAGAAAAGAATCTTTTTAGGACGGTCATACCCTGTTCAGTGTGTCTCGTGCAAGGGATGGTTGCATCGGACAGGTTGTTCTGGGCTTGATCCCAAAACCCGACGTCCACGTAACTTTTATAAATCTTTTGTGGCTCCTTGCTGCTCACGACCAAGGGCGTCCCGTAGTCTACGCCTACGCGTATCCCCACTACCTTCCAGCAGCTTCGCTGCTCAGCAAGCCACAACAAGTACCCGCTGCTGCTCGCGCCCCACGGCGCCAACAACTCAAACAGCTGATACCACTCATAACTACTACCTTCGTAGTAGAGCTGGTTGCAATGCTGAGCATCAGCCCCTGCCCCCGTCTTCTTCTCCCCCCCTCTTTTCTGGCAGCAATCGTGCAGGTCAGGGAAACAGACTCTTAGTCCCTGCCTCCGTTTGCACCGTCTGCCAGCACAGAATATATAGGTTTGCGACATCCGCTCAATGCAGCTCCTACCTTGGGTGGTGCCACTTTCCTAGATGTTCTGGTCTCCGCGACGGCAACCCCCCGACGGGTTTCATCGCGCCATGTTGCCAGGTCGCAAACCCAAATCATCCGGGTACCCCAATGCTTGCCCAAGGGCGCCCAGTCCCAAGGCCACAACAGCAATTGCGTCCTGGCCTTCCACAACCTAGGCGTAGTCACCCCTCACTTACCCCTAGAGTGGCGGCGTCACCCCTCATGCACTTCAGAATTCTGCAGTTCAACTGTAATGGACTAACTGGGAAGATTACGGAGATAGTCGATTTCATGAAGCGGCACAACATCCGCATTGCTGCGATTCAAGAGACTAAACTCACAGCAAGATCTGCATTGCAGACCTGCTCTGGTTATAATGTCCACAGGAAAGACCGCGAGAGCGGAAATGGAGGCGGCCTCGCGTTTATTATACACCACTCTGTGCAATATCATATATTTGATCCTGGCATCGACCGCAGTGACAATGTCTTAGAACGTCAAGGCCTATCTGTCCGGTCAGGCGATGCAAATCTAGAAATCATCAACATCTACATCCCTCCTGTCACCTGTTGCCCCAGTGGATACCGCCCTAATATCGAGGCCTTACTCACTGGCAACAATCGCATTATCTTAGGCGATTTCAATGCCCATCACGACTATGGCATTCAAACTTGCGGGCGGACAGTAGGGGTGAGATGTTGGCGGATCAAATAGACGAAACGACGTTCTGCACAATAAACGGAGACGCCCCCACACGTATGGTAGGAAGCTGTCATAGCTCGCCAGATATCTCAATCGTGAGCGCAGAACTCGTAAACTGCGTCAACTGGCAGCCGATGGTAACATTGGCATCCGACCACCTGCCCATACTTATTTCGTTCGAGCGTACCGCCGACTTCATCGTCACCGAAAAACGCACTTTCATAAACTTCAAAAAAGGAAAGTGGGAAGAATATAAATCTGCAACAGACAGCAGCTTTGCTGCCCTCCCTATCCCGACTGATGCCCGCCAAGGGGAGCGTGCCTTCCGTAAGGTCATTGAATCCGCCTCGGCACATTTCATTCCCGCCGGGAGAATTCCCGAAATCCGGCCCCACTTCCCGGCGGAGGCCGCGAGCTTAGCGAGGGAACGCGACCTTATAAGACAGCTTGATCCAGGCGACCCCCAAATAAGGGATATAAACCAACGCATCAGATTGCTTTTGGACGAACACAAGCGGGCGAAATGGGAAGAGCACCTAAGAGGTTGTAACCTCTCTACCGGTGTAGGTAAACTTTGGTCCACCGTAAAGTCCCTATCGAATCCGACTAAGCACAAAGACAAAGTTTCCATCGCCTTTGGCGATAAGGTTCTGTCGGATGCGAAAAAATGCGCGAGCGCTTTCTGCCGACAATATATAATGCATCCTACGGTCGACAAAGATAGACGGAGAGCCAATAGACACGCACATAAACACAAACTCAGCGCGTCACCAATTACCATCACCGCTAGAGAGGTTGAGGACGCCATTGGTCGCGCTAAACCATCCAAAGCAGTGGGCCCAGACGGCATAGCCATGCCGATGCTTAAAAACCTAGGGAAAGAGGGTTTCAAATATTTAGCGCATGTCTTGAACCTGTCTCTTTCCACCTTTGTCATACCCGAGAAATGGAAAATGGCCAAGGTGGTCCCGCTACTAAAGCCTGGGAAACCAGCTAACGTAGGTGAGTCATATCGTCCGATATCTCTCCTATCGCCAGTGGCAAAGACGCTTGAAGCCATTTTGCTCCCTTATTTCCAAGCACATTTGCAGCTAGCCCCTCATCAGCATGGCTTCAGAAAACTCCATAGCACTACCTCCGCGCTAAATGTCATTAGCACCCAGATAAATTGCGGTTTGAATCAATATCCCCACCATAGAACAGTACTCGTAGCGTTAGACCTATCAAAAGCTTTTGATACGGTCAACCATGGCTCGTTACTGCAAGACCTGGAAGGGTCCACCCTTCCCCCATGTCTTAAAAGGTGGACCGCAAATTATCTGGGTGGTCGGCAGGCATCGGTGCAATTCAGAAACGAAACATCAAAACAAAGGAGAATTAAACAAGGGGTGCCACAGGGTGGTGTCCTATCCCCGCTTTTGTTTAATTTCTACATATCTAAGCTACCTTCACCACCGGAAGGAGTCACAATCGTTTCCTACGCCGATGACTGCACAATAATGGCCACAGGCCCAGGCCCAAAGATCGATGAGCTATGCAATAAAATAAACGGCTATCTCCCTGATCTCTCCAGTTTTTTCGCCTCGCGAAACCTGGCATTGTCACCGACTAAATCTTCCGCGACCTTATTTACAACATGGACGCCCCAAATGTCGACCATATTGAACATCCACGTCGATGGCACTACGCTACCGACTGTCCTACACCCCAAAATCTTGGGTGTGACGTTTGATCAGGATCTACATTTTGGTGCGCACGCAACCGCAATTGTTCCAAGAATTCAGAGCCTCAAATCCCTTGCTGGCAGTACCTGGGGAAAAGATAAAGAAACGCTCTTGACCACATACAAAGCAATTAGCCAGCCGATTACGTGCTACGCGTCACCCATATGGTCGCCAAGCCTAAAAACCACCCACTGGAAGAAGCTACAGGCCTGCCAAAATACTGCTCTCAGAATCGCCACGGGCTGTCTTCTTATGTCCCCAGAACACCATCTGCATAATGAGGCGAGAATACTCCCCATCAGGGAGAGAAATGAGATGCTGACCAAACAGTATCTGTTGAATACCCAGAAACCTGGGCATCCCAACAGACATCTGATTGACGAACCAGCACCGCCTAGGGGCCTAAGGAGTCATCTCCGTAAGCATTTTGAGGAAATACGGCACCTGAGAACCCAGCCGTATGAAGCGGAAAAACACAAGCAGGTCCTTGGTGAACTCCATAGACAGGCGTCGGACCTTTATGTCGGGAATTGCCCGGTGAATCCAGTACTTGAAGAAAAATATCCAGAACTCGCAGAAGAGGAACGCATACTCCCCAGGGAAACGCGTGTCACTCTTGCTCAACTTCGTTCTGGATACTGTAACAGGTTAAACTCTTACCTATCCAGAATCAACCCCGACATACAAAATGTATGCCCTGCTTGCAATGTGTCCCCACATGACACCAACCATCTCTTTAATTGTAATGTGCAACCAACGCCTCTAACACCCCTTTCGACTATTAGGTGGGGCGAGCATTGCTACAACAACAACAACAACAACGTTGATGTCTGCGTATAGCTCGTACAGCTCATCATTAAATATTCTTCGGTACTCGCCATCGCCAACGCGTAGAGGTCCATAAATCTTTCGAAGAACTTTTCTCTCGAACACTCCCAAAGCCGCTTCATCTGCTGTTGTCATGGTCCATGCTTCTGCCCCATATAGCAGGACGGGTACGATAAGTGACTTGTAGAATACGATTTTCGTTCGCCGAGAAAGGACTTTACTTTTCAATTGCCTACCTAGTCCAATGTAGCATTTATTGGCAAGATTGATTCTTCGCTGGATTTCAGTGCTGATGTTGTTGCTAGTATTGATGCTGGTTCCCAAATAAACGAAGGCTTTTACTATTTCGAAATTATGACTGCCAGCAGTAGCGTGGTTGCCAAGGCGCGTATGCGCTGACTCTTTGCTCGATGACAGCAGATACTTCGTTTTGTCCTCATTCACCATCAAACCCATCTTTACCGCTTCTTTTTCCAGTTTGGAGTAAGCCGAACTAACAGTGCGGGTGTTTAGGCCGATGATATCAATGTCATCAGCATATGCCAGTAATTGCACGCTTTATAGAATTATGTTCCAGTGCGGTTAAGTTCTGCAGCTAGTATAATTTTCTCCAGCATAAAATTAAAGAAATCGGACGATGAGGGGTCACCCTGTCTGAAATCTCGTTCAGTTTCGAACGGCTCGGGGAGGTCCTTCCAAATTCTGACTGAGCTAATGGTGTTGCCCAACGTCATTTTGCACAGCCGTATAAGTTTTGCGGGGAAAAAAATTCCGACATATCGGCATATAGGCAGCTCCTTTTCGTGCTGTCGAAGGCGGCTTTAAAGTTGACGAAGAGGTGATGTGTGTCGATTCTTTTTTCACGGGTTTTTTCCAAGATTTCGCGCATTGTGAAAATCTGGTCGATGGTAGATTTACCAGGTCTGAAGCCGCACTGATAAGGTCCAATCAGCCGGTTCACGGTGGGCTTCAATCTTTCGCAAAATACACTTGAAAGGACCTTATATACGATATTAAGTAGGCTGATTCCACGATAGTTCGTTCATTTTGCTGTATCCCCTTCTTGCGGACTGGGCAAAGAACACTTAGATTCCAATCGTCGGGCATGGACTCCTCCGCCTATATTTTGCGAAGAAGCTGCTGGATGCGCCTTACCAACTCCCCGCTGCCGTACTTGAATAGCTCCGCAGGCATTCCATCACCGCCCACGGCCTTGTTGTTTTTCAATTTGGTTATTGCTATTTCTGACTTCGTCATAATCAGGGGAATTTATTCCATCATCATCGATTGCGGGATCGGGTTCGTCATCTCTGTGCGGTAAATCGTCTCCATTTGGGAGAGCAGAGAAGTGTTCCCCCCATAATCTAAGTAATCTCTGGGATTCAGTTACAAGGTCGCCATCTTCTTTCTTACAGTAGTTTGCCCCGGCCTTAAAACCTTCCGTGTGCCGCCGAATTTTTTGGTAAAATTTTAGGGCGATATTCCTGGTGGCTAGCAGCTAAAGCTCCTCGCACTCATGCCTTTCTATCTCTGCTTTTTTCTTCCTGAAATGGCGTATCGCTTCCCTTTTTAACTCGCGGTAGCGCTCACACACTACTCTTGTTGCGCTCGCTTTTAACGTAGCCCTGTAGGCAGCGTCTTTTCTTTCGGTTGCAACGCGGCAGTTGTTTTTTCGTGGCCGCCGGTAACCAATTTTTTCCTCGCCGGCAGTACGAAGTGCTTTGGAGATATGCTCACACTGCTCCTGTATTCCTTCAGGCTGAGTTGTGCTCTCTGAGGGCAGGTGTGAGAGTCGAGTTGCGTAATAATTGGCAGTCTGTTGTTATTGAAGCTTTTCGACGTCTAGCTTTCCTTGTGTTTTTTGTTCCTTGGTTTTAGCCGCGTTGAGGCGGGTGCGTATTTTGGCTGCAATTAGATAATGGTCCGAGTCGATGTTAGGTCCTCTGATCGCGTGCACATCTAAAACACTGGAGGCATGCCGTCCGTCTATCACAACGTGGTCGATCTGATTGCGAGTATTTCGATCAGGAGACAGCCATGTAGCTTGATGTATATTTTTATGCATGAACCTCGTGCAGGATATGATCATGTTTCGAGCACCGGCAAAGTCAATAATTCCATAATTACATTACTCAAATTGAACCACAGAGTATTTGTATGGTTGAAGTGTCTTTATTTATAAAAGATATTAAATTAAAAATTACAGAACGCAGGAATACAATCTTTTTACCACTCATGGTGAAGCAAATAATTTCAGAGTTTGAGAACACAGGAACTGAAAATGTAAATAAAATTAAAGATCATATTAAACAGTTTTATATTAATTGCACTGAATATTTAAAGCAGCGAGATAATGCATTTAAGGAGGTTGAAGTGATGGAATGGGCAGTTATGCGTAAAACGCCTTCTTGGCAAGATGTTGAAAGAAATTTGAGTTTTATTATGGAAAAGAGAAATCACCATGGTGTGATGGTAGCGTGCTCCGCCTACCACACCGTATGCCCTGGGTTCACACCCCGGGCAAAGCAACATCAAAATTTTAGAAATAAGGTTTTTCAATTAGAAGAAAATTTTTCTAAGCGGGGTCGCCCCTCAGCAATGTTTGGCAAGCGCTCCGGGTGTATTTCTGCCATGAAAAGCTCTCAGTGAAAACTCATCTGTCTTGCAGATGCGGTTCAGAGTCGGCATAAAACATGTAGGTCCCGTCCGGCCCATTTTACGGAAAATCAATAGGAGCAGGACGCAGATAGAGAAGCTCGGCCTTAGATCTCTTCCGAGGTTATCGCGCCTTACATTTTTTTTTAGAAGTCAAATTAAAATTAATGTCAGCGAATTATTTGATGAGTTCACTTGCGTCAAAACTAATGTCACTCGAAGTAAACTTATGTCTCACAAAGTAAAGTAAACTAAAAGAATGGACGGACGGAAGAAAGTTAGTTGAAATATTTCAACATTTTATGAAAAATTCTATACCTTTTAAAAATATTTTGAAAATAGTTGAATTTAACTTGTGTCTACCGGGGCCAAATGCTCCCACTGAAAGAATATTTTCTATACTAAACAATATATGGACTGATGAAAAAAACCAAATGAAAATTGAGACTGTTAAAGCTATTTTAATAACAAGATGCAACTATGGACTTAGCTGCTCAGAATTTAAGGAATATTTACAAAACGAAGAAAATATAATTAAACAAATGTATGCTTCAGAAAAATACAAGTGATTTGCATTTTATGCATTTCAGTTATGTAATTGTTGATTTAAATAAACTCGAATGAAATGTTATTTATTTTTTTAATAAATTATATATTATAAAAAAAGATCTCTTTTTTGTTTAATATGAACTTATGGTCATCGTACATACGCTGCAGTGAAGCATATTCGTCCATGAACTCTTCATACATATCTCGCATATTCGGATCTCGCGACAAGCGCCGATTTAGATGGGCGAGAAGCACAATTACATCATTTTGTGATTGGGCTAGTTGTGTAAGGTCAACATCTGGTTTGACTGGCAAACGGACAATGTAGCGACCATATGCCGCTTGGTTGCCGTTGAAATTGACCTCTAGTAAGCGATCCTCTTGCGATAAACTAGGTGCTGAGCTAATTTCTTCCACCTCCCAAAAGCGGCTCAGTGTTTGGTCAAGATCAAGTTGGCTGTTATAGGAGTCAATCACAGCTCGCATAGCGTTAGGATATTCACTGTTGGCAGAACTGTTGAATATCACCTAGTCGTGTACTTTGAGCAATCAAATTACTGTTACCACTACGCTGTATTCCACCTAACAACACAGCGGCGTAGTCTCCGGCGTTTAAAATTACATCAATCGGCTGCGGCAAGTTCCACGTAGGATCAGCAAGGTCCAAAACACTAAAATGTGTAACGTCGTTGGATTTAATATGTACTGATGGGGTGCAGTTCCAACTCGAGGCAACACTAAGGCGATGCAATCAAGCTCATAGTCAGACTTCAACGACTGTACATTAAACCGTACTAACCCCTTAGATGTAGATACTTTTTCCCCATTGGCACCATTAATAGGTACCTTTACATTCGATTTCACCAAATGTAGTAGGTTGACAGCGGATTCGCTTATGAAAGTTGCTTCTGCCCCACTATCCAACAAAGCTCGCAAAACGACCGTATGTCCACACTCTGGCCTAGCCTCAATAAGTGCAGTGCCGATCGAAACAAGCGGCAATACGTGAGTGGAATGAGTTGCTGAAGCTGCATTATGAGAATCAGTAGGTTGCTTACCAACGTTGGTCGTATTATTTGAGAAATATTCATGTAGGGGTATATGGTGTTTGGCTTGACAGGTTTTGCATCGTTACTCAGAGGAACAATTTGATTGCTGGTGGCCGCCGTGTTAACAACTAATGCACAGGTTAGCTTGCAGTGCATAGCTTTGGCGCATGCGGCGCGTTTTTGCCAAAAGCTTCAAAAGACATCAAAATATGCTTATCGCCGCAATTAGAACAGCGTCCAGATGCAGCGTGATATCCAGAAACACCCGATGTGATGCCCCCTTTCTTTGGAAGATGCCCTTTCACGGCTTTTAGCTACTTCAAGTGATTGGGTTCTTCTTGTAAGAAACTTTGGTAGTTCATTAGAAGTTGGAATATTGTCATTTGACTTCAGGGAAAACTCCCACGCCTTGCGAGTGGTCGCATCCAATTTGTCGGTTATTGTAAAAACTAACCAATCATCCCAGTGTTCAATGGGCCGGCCCAGATTTTTTAGCGCGTGAATGGACGCAGCTATCGCATCAATGAATTGTCTCAGCGCTGAAGCAGATTCCTTTTGAACAGCTGGCAATTTACTAATCGATGCTAAATGAGTGCTGATTATTAACCGGTTATTTTCATATTTTGACTGAAAAGGGATGAAACTTGGGTTGACCTTATGACGCAGAATAGAAAATTTGTAAAATTTTGGACAATGGGCGTGGCACCACCCACTTTTAAAAGAAGGTAATTTAAAAGTTTTGCAAGCTGTAATTTGGCAGCTGAGTATGTAATGTTCGGTTACACCCGAACTTAGCCATCCTTATTATTTTTTGTAGTAAACCAGAACTACCTTCCGGAATCCCGTAAAATAATCCGCTAGTTATATTTGTTTAGAAATAGCACTACATACATCTGGCAACTCTGCTAATGGGAAAGCTTTGCTCTTTTCCTCCAGCACATTTCTAGCACTCTGTGTTGCGAATGTGCTTCTCTGCCGCCCGCCCCTAGATTGAACATATTTGTCTTTAATTTTATTATGGTTTATTATACTAATACAAGTTGTTGGCATTTAAAGAAGGGAATTTGGTTACAACGTTATACAACTGTTTGTTTCACACATAGAATTTAAAAATTATTTAGAAAAATGTCCACTAAAATCTATCTCTTTTAACGGGTTATTAACCTCATATATCCTTTTAGATTACGGTTTTTTTTATTTTTTTATTTATTTGTTTAAGTCTATGAATTTTAATCCTTACAGACTATTATGATAAAATGAAAATTTAAAAAATACTTATGCCTAAAAGTAATCGGTTTACTTAGAAAGCAGACTTCAAAATATTCATAAATTCATCTCTTTGTATAGAAAAATCAAGAGCAGCGGAATTATTTATTGAGTTAAGCTCCCGAATAGCACGCGTAATGGGAGCATTACCAGCGTAATTCGTTCTGAAATAATCGTAATAAAATGGAAAGGAATTTCTGAGAGATCTTTGGGGAACATTAAATCGAATCCTTTCCAGCAAATAAGGGCAATCAATGTAGCCATTAATAACATCATACATGAATGGCAAGCACAGTATAGATCTACGATTTTCCAAAGACTTGAGGCTTAAAAGTAAAAGACGTGCAGAGTAGGAAGGAATCGGCTCCGAAAAGTTTAACGGCCGAAGGGCATATTTAAGGAAAATTTTTTGAATTCTCTCAATTCTGCAAATGGCCGTTTGGTTGCTTGTCTCCAAATGAAGACAGCATATTCAATATGAGATCTAACGTATGACGTGTAGAGCAGCTTAAAGGTATAGGGGTCTGAGAATTTTGAAGCATTGCGCCGTACAAATCCGAGCATAGAATATGCTTTCGATGTTACGTAGTTAATGTGATTAATGAAGGAAAATCTTTTGTCAAAAACGACACCCAGGTCTTTAATCTCATCAACACATTGAAGTTCACAGTTAGATATACTGTATTTTGTAGACAAATTGTTAGTTGATTTTGAATAAACTATTTGGAAGCATTTTTGCGTATTTAAAGAGATACAGGAATTCAGGCACCATTGGTGAAGCCTATTTATATCATCCTGCAGCTTTATGGCATTTTCCCATCAATGGTAACAACGCAGTGTCTATTACTTAAATAAGAACGAATCCACAAAAGAAACGTTGAATGAAAACCGATACAGCTTAATTTTTTTATCAGAACTGTGTGAGGAACTCTATCAAAAGCTTTGGAAAAGTCAGTGTAAATGCAATCAACCTGTAGTCCAGCAGAGAAAGAATCTACACAGTATTCGCTAAAAACAGCAAGATTTGAAACCGTGGACCTCAACAATTTTAGAGATTGTGGACAGCTTGGATATTGGTCTATAGTTACGCACATCGTTCTTATTTCCACATTTGAAAACGGGCGTAATCGAGGTGAGCTTCCAATCATCGATGAACGTCCCAGATGATAATGATTTATTGAAAATCAGAGTCAACGGATAGACCAAGGCTGGACAGTTTTTTAACAAGACAGAAGAAAACCCATCAACGTCAGTTTGGGATGAGGATTTAAGTATAATAATAGCCTTACTAACATCCTCACAGGAGAGAGTAAGCGTACCGAAGTTCAGGATACTAACGGCACAAATGAAAATCAACCGCTTTATTATTATCATCCTGAGAAAAATTTGACTTAAAAAACTCAGCAAATAAGTTCGCTGCCTCACTTAGAGATCGCGCAGGCTGATCATCAAGGAAAACTCCAGAGGGTACACTGGAGCCATCTTTTTTGACTTTATATAGTTCCAAAAAGTTTTAGGATTTGATTTAATATTCGACTCAATATTATAAATATAGTTATTGTACAGAAACTTATCAAAATGATTAAATATCTTTAAATATTGCTTGTACTTAGTAAAGAATATATGATTCTTTGAGCGTTTCAAGTTACGCAAATATTTTTTTTATGTTCTTCAGTTTGTTTAATTCTTTCGAATACCACGGAAGTTTATACGGCCTCTTTCGCTTTACCGGAATTTTATCCAAACAGTGACAAATTGAATGGATTTGAACGTGGCGAAGCAGTTAGAGGTATCAAGTCCCTCCAGTAATTCCCCCCAGTTTATTTCCATTAAAAAATCGTTAAATCTAGGAAAATCGCACGAATTGAAATTGAACGTTAATCTGCTATCTGAAGTATCCGACGCATAATAATAAAAACTACAAGTAATGACCAGGGGTAGGTGATGCCTATCCTTGGGAATAACTGCATTAAAGCATTCGCTGACTTCACAATTAATGTTGTCGCTTATAAATACTAGATCCAATAATCTATTTAGGGCATTAACACATTTACTAATTTGCTTTAAATTGAGACTCAATAAATTATCAATGAAATACAGTTCGTGATTCAAAGAAAGATTATTAGGTGTGAGACCATAACTAGAAACATTTGTCGACCAGTGAATATTACAAAGGTTGAAGTCTCCAAGCACGCAGAGGTGGTCATCATTAAGGTTTCGTAAAACAAGAGAGATTATGTTATCAGCATGTGCTTTGTATACATCAAATGCGCTGCCTGGTGGAACATACGAGGCAAGCAGATATAGGGAGCCTTCTGCACCAGAACCAGAACCATTTATACATACGCAGATTTGGTCAAGTAGCTAGTCGTCATTGTTGAGCGGAAATAAAATTAACGCAGCTGGCGCTTGACAGCAATTAAACACCACCACCGCAAATGCAACCAGTTTTCCCAGCATCCCGATCCTTGCGATAGACATTGAAAAGATTTGAGTCAAAGAACTCACTATCAAAAAATTTTTCATTGAGCCATGTCTCGATGAAGACAGAGATATCATAATCCATTTGCGCACTAAAATTATACACAAGATCAGACTTGGTTCTCATGCCAGATACATTGTGAAAATATATCCTTAAGTCGTTATTGCTGTTATTAGCGGGACGATTTCTCCCTACTGTGTGCGAGGAGGCTTTTTGTGAGCCTTCCGAAAAAACTGAAAAGGCTTCACCGTAACATTAGTCGGCCAAATTTCGGAGCTGGGCAATTTGTTAAATGATGACTCAGGAACTCCCAACTTGAAGCTAACTCTATTCAGATTTGCCAACGCAACATCTTTTTTACTAGCTTCGTACAACTTAATGCGGTTTTATTTAAATTAGCTTGCCTAGCCACATATTCAATTATATTATCTTCAGTTACAGATGGCGAAAAGGACGATATATGTAGCCATTGTAACGATCAGCAACCACCAGATCGCTCGATGCGTTAGATCCTCTAATAAGAATTCGAGAATTAGTATTTTTCATTTTAGTTCTAGTTTTAGACACATTTGCCCCCTGTCCATCATCCTTAATAGACGCATGAGTGGATGAAGAAGAAGCCGAAATATCCGTCATTGGCACGGCCGTAATTATGGATGCATACGTATTGCGAGAATTATTTGAAGTTGAAATAACACTCTGAGGCGTCGACGTCACAGCATTGGACACCGTTGTATTAGTAATGCAAGCAGCAGCAGTACTAATATTTGAGATAGCACTATTCGATATTACAGATGATTGAGGATTCATAGGCACTGACGTCACAACACTAGGCGTTGAAGTTTTAGTAGTGCAAGCAGCAGCACTAGCCGATAGTACGGATGGTTGGGCACTCACTGGCACTGACGTCACAACATTATTATTTATTGTATCCGCATGCACTGACGTCACAACACTAGGCGACGTTATTGTAATGGCACAAGCAGCAGCATCAACAGCAACAGGCAAGCGAGCATTCTCATGCACCGACGTCACAACGTTCGTTGTATTAGAAGTATTTGATATGTTAGCACTCTCATTAGTTGTGGGTGGCAGATGAGAGGGATTACCATTCCACACTTCGGCATTACTCATGACTTGTTTAACTGCGACTTCAAAAGAGCCGCGTAAACAATTTATTTCCGCGGTGATGGAAGCAATTGTATTGTCTTTTTCTACCATATCGCGCTGAAACGCCAGGAGAGCTGAGTGCAAGCTATTAAATTTTAACGAGAGTTTGTTGTTATCATCTTTTAGAGCACTGACGACATTAACAACACGAGCATTCTCTGTCCTAAGAGAAGATATTATATTAAATAAAGATACCAATGTCGGTTGTTGTTTGTTGACGTTGTTATTACTGTTGTCACTTTTTATCGCATTATCAGGCTTAGATTTCGTAGATTCTGAAGAATTACTTTCTGACAAATTCGAATTTTTGGCAATAGCCTTTTCATCCATCACGAGAGTTGGGGAGGAGAGCGAAGGGAATTCCGACGCTGAGTAGCACAATTTTTACAAAAAAAAACTCTGCTGGGAGTTCAATAAAAAATCGACGTCTGACTGACGGATATCAACACAATGTATGTGAAAGAGATTGTTGCACTTAGCGCACTGCACTTTCGGTTGATTTCTATCAACTTTTTGACCGCACACACAAGGCATTTTAATTAAAAGTTTAAGTAATAGGAATTAATAACGATAATTTCCAAAAGTCAGCGATTTGTCAAATGT